>JAEUCK010005334.1:0-181673 GCA_017311455.1 Otocyon megalotis megalotis | reverse complement strand
AGAAATTGACACTTTTAGATCTCATCCATGAATATTATTTTAACTTTGCCTAAAAACATCACTCTTGATATATACTCCTTGCGTTAGTTTTAACATGTAACTGGTTTGCTCATTCATTATGCACTGAATGAAATTACTGTGTGTTCATTGCATATTTGCAGGATTCATAATTTTCCCTTTTAAAAAATTTTACTTTAAAAAAAAATTTTACTTTAGCAAAGCAAAAGAAAATCAAGTTTGAAACTCTGGATGGCCAATTTTCTTTTTCTCAAAATTTTAAAGTGTCATCTTATGGAAAACTTAGCATTAGCAAAAACCCAATTTTTATTTAGCTTTAGTTAAAAACACATCATTCACTATCATTTTTCAAGGAGGAGACAGTCACCAAAATTGACTGTCTTATCAACATTTTCCAACTTTTCAAGAAATACACTATCCTTGATTTTTTATTCTCTTTGGGGGAAAAGAGAGACAACTCTGTTTTAAAGCTCTGAGGTTTATTAATAGTATTTCATCAACTTTATTTAGCCGGCTTATGTTGTTTCTCTCTTGGAAACAAAAATCAACTGTACTTCAGGCAACCATACATGTTAAATTTAATCTTTTAAATTAGAACAGAATCAGAAGTGGGTTATTCTTTAGTTTAACTGTGAGTCTTTCTTATACACCAGGGTTTAAATGTTCTAATTTACTCGCTCATTAGAGGCCCAAGACATCATACACATGAAAATGTTTGCTCCACAAAAAAATTCTCAGTATTCAAATCTAGTCCCTTTTTAAGTGCTCCTAATATTCCAGTAGATGAAGCCTGGGCCAGATTGGTAGGTGGAGGATGGGGACAACTGTCAGATTCTAGAAATACTTTGAAGACAGATGCAAATGGACCTCCTAATAAATTTATTGTGAGGCACGAGAAAAAGAAGGAGTCAGAGATGATTCAAGTTTCTTCTGGTGTAACGTTCAAGACAGTGCCGCCAGGAACTGGCCTACCCTGAGCACTTACCTGGCCATGCTGAGCACCCTCCCCTTCTCCTGCACTCCCAGTTCACCTTGCCTTTATTCTCCCAATAGCAAATGATCCCCTCCATAACTCAGTTACACGAACACTTACTGCTTATCGTGGGGCTCTTCAAATGCAAGCTGCACCAGGGCATGGCAGGAGTATGTTTGTCTGGCTTTAGCCCAAGACAACTACACATTTGTCTGGATGAATCCCAGGTGCCTACCACGTTACGTTGCCTGGTTATTTTAGGAAGCCTTCAATAAGCACTTATCCCATGAATTTATGGATAGAAAATTCAGGCTTCAGAAAGTTAAATAAACTTGCCTAATGTTCTATATCTAGGAAACAGCAGTCATGGATTTGCCTACAGATTTTTCCAGCCCTGTTCACATTTTTCCTGCTACTTTCTAATAATTATGGCACGGCAAAAGTATTAAAGCCAGTATTTCTATCCTTTGAAACGGATTTCTGCCCTGGGGTTTTGTTGTTGTTATATTGTGCTGTGAAGTATGGTAGGAGGTGTTACCGATCACCAATGATTGTTAATGGACCATACTTCTGGATTTATCAGACTGAAGGCTCTGGAGTCAAAGACCAGGGCTTGAGGCCAGCCTCCACCATATTATTAGTTCCGTAATCTTCAAGTCAGTTATCTTCCCTAACTCTCAGTCTCCTCATCTATACAATGAACTCATTGTTCTCATCTCCACTTCTGGGTTCATAAGATCATTGTAGAAATACAATGAAACAAGGTCAGTAAATTCCGATTAGCTTTATGAATATTTTATGACGGTGGCTTACAATTGGTGAAATTGAATCAGAAAGCAATTAAACATTAACAAAAGGCATCTTATTTTTGGTGGCTTTTTCTCCTTCCAATTCCATTGGCTTCACTGCTCTCTCTACACTTTTTTAAATGTATCAATGTCTGTAATGAAACCAGTGGGTGCTATCTCTGTGTGTGCTCACTGACCCTCTCCCCTTAAGCCCCGAGGTTATAAACCCACATTCTCCTCCCAAGCATAAACATGAGGCACACAAGGCTCTCCCTCCTGTTTCATAGCCCTCTAGAAATTCATCTACACTTCATCTAAAGCATCACATCTCCAGCCAGGCCCCTAGAGAAGCAAATCCAACTCATGACCATATGCACAGGCTCAGCGTACCCATATCTACATACACCGAGGCAATCGACAAATGTGGATCACAGGTCCAGAGTCCTGCCCCACAGTCTGGAACACCCCAGTCTCAGGTCTTCAAGAAAAGCTAATGTCTTTCCAGCCAGTTTTCCAATTCAGCTAAAGGTTTTGGGGCTTTTCCTCTCTAAAGCTTCCAAATAGCCTTTACCTTCTTGATTTCCATCCTATGAACTCGACATTTGAATCTTCAAAATGATGTAGTACCTCTCCAGATATCCCGAAGATAGTAACGAGGCATGTTGCCCTTTTAACCACTGTCCTTTGTATGAATGCACCTCTTTAGCCCCTATTTACAGCATCCTATGTTTTCAAACATCTGGAGACTCCCTGTCGTCTGTCTCTGGCTTGGTTCTTACAACTTACTGTCACTTCTGCTACCCAAATTGTCTTAATTTTCTCAACTTCCCTGTTTATCTCCAACTTCTCAACAATTTCCCTACTTTTTAATAGACTTTTAGATAACACAGAATTAGCATTCTTAAAACTTACACATTATTCATAAATGCATTTTTCTTTGCAAAAACAAAAACATTTCACTTGTTAAAATCAGCATGGGATGTATCTTCTTCTCAAGTGCTGGAAAAGTCCACTATCTTGATTTGGGAGGTGGTTAACACGGATCATGTACACATTCACTCACTGAGCTGTAAACTAAATATTTGTAGGTTTTACTGAGCACATTATAGCTAAATCTTAAAGAAATGAAGAAAACTCCTCAATAGGGAGGATTCTTTGAAAAGATGGAGGATGCTAAAGGAAGAGTTTATCTCCAAATATTCAAAGTTTTGATTAGCAGAAGGGAAAAAAGGAAAAACAAAACAAAACACCGTATTACAGATCTATTAGGAAAAACTAAGTTTTCTTTTACTATTAACAAATACATCAATTTACTAAAGAATGATGCAGATAATGAAGTTTCTTATCCTCTAAGAAATCTTAAGTATTAAAAAGAAATTAATGTTTTTTGTTTGAACTTACTCCTGTTACATAGAAACACAGCGATTGCATGAATAAAATCATATTGAACACACTACCTGTGAGACTCTTTTACTACAAACTTCAAGTTAGATTTTTCACCCATTCACATATTAGTTGACTCCGCAACATGCCAAGCACCATGTTCAATATCTTGGACTCTGATTTTGCACGGACAATATTTCACTTCCCTGATTAGGTTATGTTAAGCACAGTATTAAAATTCTTCTAAATCTGGCCTTTTGAGAAATTTAGGCATTGCTTTCACAATAATCTACCAAGTTACTGAATTTAAACACGTTCTGTGTATCAGGGAGGATATGTAATACAGGTAATATGCTCCATTTACATACTATGCACTCAGATATTTGGGCCTAATAAGTATGCACACACAGAAGAAGATGATAAACTTATACCATCTATACAGAACTTTTTCAGCTCACAGAAATAGGAGTAAAAAGAAAAGAGATACAGTTTGTCAAAGTTAATAATTTACCTTTGCCATTTTCTCTGCCAATTGCAAACGACCATCAAGTTCCCTTCTGATCTGGGCTGCTTGTTCATCTGCATTATCCAGCTTTAAGAAAGAAATAACACATATGTGATTACTTAATGACAGTGACCTACAGATTAAAGCAAAGACTTAAGGACTCAATTTTTGTTTTTAATAAATTCTCTCAGCTACCTATTGAGAACACAGAATGGTATTTAATTAGATTGGCAGTCCAATTAAATTTCTTAGGCACTTTTCATTTTGGTTTTGTTCACAAAAGAAGTTATTAAATTGCTAAGGTTAATTGCTCAGTTTACCCAAAATCTAATTATGATAATTTCTTGTCCAACCTGTCCACAACAACTCTAAACCAGGAAGTCCTTGTTTCGTTGAAATTACATTAAATTGTCCTTAAGCTTATTCAGCCCATCCTTTTGTCTTTGTGAAGGTCAGTCCTAAATAGTTCCAGAGATAAATATCTTGTTTTGTGCTTTCAAATTTCCAGAGTGGTGAGATACTGAGTCATGCTTTACTTCTTTGTCCTTTCAAAAAATATTCCCTTCAAAAAAAAAATATTCCCTTCATTTTTATAACAAGTTGGTGCTAAACTGTGAAGCTACCATTTGATTGACAGATAAGAACTTCCAACCATTTAAATCTTCATATTCTCCTCATTCCAGTATCAATAGACTCACAATGCCAAGAAACTCTTCCACTCTCTTACAGATTGGCACCACATTAGGATTCCATTCTCCTATGCTAAATTTGATTGAAAGCAAGAAAAATGTGCAATCATCATTTTTAAAGTTATTTACATGGAAAATGACTTTCACTTATCCAGTGAAATAATCCTTTTCTTATACAGTTTCTTTAAACTTTTCTTCATGATTCCCTTTTCCCCTAATTATCCACAATCCATTTCCTGTATTAGTTCATTATAAAATCTGCTAATTTGAGGCAGTGAGAGGCCCTGGGTGAGGTACAGACACTCCTCTCGACTTTAATTCCTTCTCCTTTCCTACTTCCATCATTAAGAAACCTGGAACACACCATACAACTTCAGGTCCACCTGAAGCCTGAATTAGAATTGAATACAACATTGAACACACAGGAGAATAAGGATTGACTTTTCTATTTGCTGAAGAACTACAAACTGACCAGATTACATTCCTTAAAGCAGCTTAAAAAAAAAAAAAATGCCTGAAAAAGATGAGTAGGGTCAACGCAGGTCAACAGGATGGTGGTGTCAGGACACATATAAAGAGTCAAGAAAAGGGGAAGATGTTCCAGTAAGAGAGCACCAAGAGTTTGGAGGTGAGGTTAATAGTTGTGAAATAGATGGATACTGGGAGGCAGGAGAAGGTTCATGGGAAATGGGGCTGGAAAGAGGCTAGCTACTTCATAATCACTCTTCACAGCCATGTTGGAGAGTCTGGAGTTGGTTCCTCAACCACAGGGATTCCTGGAAAAATTTTAAACGGGATTTTAGAAAGAACACAATGTCTCCAGCACAAACAACAGCTTAGAGGGACATAGGAAGTCTGATATTACTCATTAAAGAAACAGATCTGCTGTTATCTTCCTAGAAAAATGTTTCCAGGTAGAGTTAAGAAATTAAATTCATTTCAAAACAAGTTTAAAAATAGTCAAGATTTTTTTTAAAAAAGATTTGAGGGTGAGCTAGTAGCATGCATGAGCGAGGAGGTGGGGAGAGGGCTCCATCCCGGGACCCTGGGTTCAAGACCTGAGTCCAAGGCAGATGTTTAACCAACTAAGCTATCCAGCTGCCCCCAGCCAAAATTTTCTTAAACTAAATTGCTGGTAAATAATGTTCTATGTCATCTATAGAACAAATGCAATTTCATTAATAGGATGCAAAGTCAAAGAAACAAAGTTTCTCTTCACTGTGCCCAAAGTCAAAATGATTTACACTAAAAACTAACAAAATGGTTAAAAAATGTGTAGCATGTCTGCTCTAGGAAACTGAAATCAAGGTCCTAAAAGCAAAAATTATGTGTAAGAGCTTGTAACTACAATATTTCAAATGGAATATGGAATATGTTCTCTATTTGCTTAAATTCTGATAAATATCTTTCCACAGAAAAATTAAAATGGTTACTTGCATGTAAAGAGTTCTAATTTCACCAATGAATAATATTTAACATCTTCAAATAAAAGGTCATAGTTCTTCAAACTTCACAAAATACTATTTAACATCTTCAGATATTTCTATCTTTGTATTAACAGCTCTTAATTTTGAGTGAAATTATTTGACTTACTCCTGGGTTTTGCAAGTATTTTCTTTATAAGAGACAGTTTTCTACTACTTCTAAAAAATATTAATACCCTAACTGCATTTGTCTGAAAAAATGTAGGCAGAGAAAAACAGAGCATCGCTCTACCAAATGACCTTTTAATAGCCTTCTCTTAAAATTGTCAGAGATTAAAAGCTTACTAATTTTGGTGACTACTGGTGTCATTCTGTGAAACCAGAATTGCATACTTCCAAACACATTACAAAAAAAAAGTTAGAGCTAATATAGTAAAGACAACGAATATCTTTTATCTTTCTGTCATGTAACACTAGATAGAATTGAAAGAAGTAAATCAGTTAACTTTTTTTACATGTAAAAATATTAATGTCTCATTTATTTTGGGGGGATTTATTTATTATTTTAGAGAGACTATGTGTGTACATAAATAAGTAGTAGAGGAAGAAGAAGAGGGAGAGAGAATCTCTATTGGATTCCACTGAGCACAGAGCTGGACACAGGGCTCAACGTCAGGACCCTGAGCATCGTCACCTGAGCCGAAACCAAGAGTAGACACTTAATCCATGACACCACCCGGGCACCCCTTATTTTCCTGAGCATTTATTACTTTTTTTTTTAATTAACTGAAAGCTTAAGATGATTTCATTTCCTTAAAAGGTGATGTGTCAATGGCAATTAGTTTCACGTGCAGTTATAAGGAATCATGCCCGTTATACACTGCTAGTCTCCTCCAATGGCAGCATCTTACAAAAGCTGTCCTATTAGATCACAACCAGGATACAGACTTGGATATAATAGCATCTTACCCAGATTTTCTCGGTTTTATGCTTACTCATTTGTATTAACCTATCATTTATCTAAATTCATATATTCACCACTATCGTCAAAGAGGTGAGCGTGGGCATACGTGAGTGAGGGGAGGGACAGAGGGAGAGAGTCATCAGGCACACTCCCCACTGAGCACGAAGCCCAACGGCGCGGGACCTTGAGGTCATGACCCATGCCTAAACCAAGAGTGGGACGCCCAACCAACTGAGCCACCCAGGTGCCCCCAACAGTGCAGTTTCAATACTCTATGTTGCTCTTTTATAACCACATCCACCTCCCTTCAGCCAATCCTCAGTTGGTTAGTTTTATTAATAATGTACTGCTTTTCACGATGTTTAAAAATAAATTCTAATAAGGCAAATGGATTTTTTTCTAATTTCCATTATGAAACTGGAGATGTGCACCCATGGGAGGTTAACGTTTGTAAATACTGGATGGGGGCCTCGAACTTTTAATCCACATGTTACCACAGGGGTGATTTCCTCAAAGTGCATGGCCACAAACAGCACCTACTCATTGACAATGCATCTATAGCTCCAACCCTTCACAAAATGTTGAGTTACATTTCCAACTGCTTATCACTGTTTTAATTTCCATGAAAATTAACAAGCCCCAAAATGCAATCCTGACTTCTAGCTCCCCAATCATTCCTTCCATGAATAATGCCATGTCCTATAAATAGCACATCTATTCAACCCAGCTGCCCAAGACCAAAACCTAGGTGTCATCTTGAACCTTTCTTATCCCTCACAGCCCATATCCAACCCAATCCACAGTCATGTGAAGCCTAGATCACATTATTTAAGTTGAATAGAATTCAGGTACTCTGATGTCTCAGGCATGGCTCTACTTTTTTGGTGGTGGAGGGTTTTCCTGACCACTTCAAGCATATCTCTTTCCACAAGAACAGCTGTACATAAGATTATGGTGAAAATAATGCTTTTTCTTTTCTGAACTCTCCAGAAAACTTGGGTTTTTACACCAGTTTCTCCACCTCCCTTGAAAGAAGAAAGAAAGAAAGAAAGAAAGAAAGAAAGAAAGAAAGAAAGAAAGAAAGAAAGAAAGAAAAGAAAAGAAAAGAAAAGAAAAGAAAAGAAAAGAAAAGAAAAGCTAAGCTTAGACAGATGGTTTATAGATGTGAGACATCAGATTTTAAAATGCTGGGTAACACATCTGTCTCTAGTACTTGATTTGGGTTATAAGATAAAGAAAATGGGATAAGTGGACTCTAGAGTTCATGGCAGGGTCCAGACACAAGCATCACTCTATGAGGACAACTTCATTTTTAATTTCATTTTCTTTTAATTCTTGATTTCAACACTTTGTGACAATATATTACTTACCTCACAGATGTCCTTTCCTGGATTAGAATATTTTCCAGGTCTTATAAAGAGAGTCATTCAACCCTGACCATAACAGATGCCCAAATGTATCTTTATTCTCTGCAATGCCCCTAGTACCTATTACATAGAGAATTTTTAATTATCAATGGAAAATTATCAATTTCAATTACCACTTCAAAATAAATTAACACTTCAATTATCAAGGTATTTTTCTGGACTGGCAAATATTTAGTACAGAAAATGTACTTTTATTTTCCTCCTGTTCCTTACACAAGGATTACATGGTTTCCACATTTAAAATTCTCTAGGCTAGGGAATTCTTAACCTGGACCTTTGAGAGTCTGAATCACTCAAGTTGTGAGCGACATTTTGTAGAGTCACGCATTTTTTCCTTTGAGGAATGGTTTGAATTTCATAGCTCAAAGGAGTGCCAACTCCCTAACTCGAAAGAGGTAAAGAACCCTGCTAAAGGGAAACTTTCAAGAAGCCTCTATTCCTTCTAGAAGAGGCTATGGGTCTCTTAAAACATAAACCATGGAAGGAGATCACCTCAGACCTGCACATCATCAACTTTACCCCTTACAGAGATTCATTAAATCTTTGTAAAGGGACACTTAGGCTCTCAACAGTGTTGGCAATGGTCCACAGTTACTCTATTTATTCTTTCTTACACCTACCACACAGCAATCACTGTGAAGGCTCTTCAGTAGCTACAAAAGTAGGGACATTCCAGGAGCTCATACTGTATATCAAAAATAGTGAAAACAGTACACAAAACAGGATATAATTGCCACAAGAAAGCTACTGATCAAGTGCTGTAAGAACTTAGCAATAGAAGACATGTGTTTCCTGGTTGGTTGGCAACAGGATGGATTTGCAAAAATGGAAATACTAAAAAAAAAAAAAAAAATGAACTTAGAGTAGAGAAAATGCTGACCTGATGCAGCAGTCTACTGGTCTTCACTTGCAAATCTCCAACGCTAGACTTTCCTTGCCACATTCCTCTCATTTCATTGGAAACAAACTCCATGAGGCTGCAGGGATCAACAAATTTCCCTTTGCAGAAGGCCTCAGTAAGACCCAAAGCCTGTGTAGAGTCCAACCTTCTCACAGCTATGAAAATTTTAAACAGCATAAAAATAACTTTACTAAGTTTCACCCAACACCTCCATTTAACTTGTGATATCATTCTTCCAATGCTTTAAAAACTACAAATATCAAATACTTGAATTCATTAAATTTGCTCATATCTCATATAAAAAAAAAAGATCATTTATAAAAAGCACTTTTCACAGCACTGTTTAGCATCATTACCCTCTCTCATTAATCTATTCTCTAGAACCAGGATAACTGTATTAACATTGTCAATCACTAAAAAAAGGAATTAATAGCTGTTTTTCCATAATGACGCCTTCATATGTGCCGACCCTACTCAATTATGTCCTCCTTTCTCCCACTGAAGAAATTAGTTTTTTCTCTGATATCATACTCCAATTATGGCATACCTCTTTTCAAACACATTATATCGTGTTATTTTCTTGTAATATTCATCTTTATTCTTTAGTATGAAAAATGAAAATAGACTAGGATTTGTTATATAAACTTGGTGTTTTCCCTGAGATTAATTGATATGCTGGTCCACTGTATTTATATTATCTATAAATCTAGTTATTTACAGATAATATATCATGAGAAGTAACTGGCACAAACCTAACACTGACTGCAAAAGAACACTCCAACCAACCCATTATAATATAGCTTTCTAGTGGCCCAGTGTTGGACCAAATATATATGGATTTTGCAAGAGAACGTAAAACCATTGATCAAAAGCTTTAAGTGTTGAATTTACTTCATCAGTAAGTTGTGTTAATTCTCTACTTTATTACTCAAACCACACTTTATCATAAAAATAGAGCCTAACTCTACCCTACTAACTCTGATGATCTCTGCTCTGTTTTCTGTGCTGCCTCCCCACTCCACATGCCTACACACACACACACACACACACACACCCTCGGCTATTCTGGACATCAGAGTATCTCCAGCTATTTCTCAAAACAGTGTCCTAAATCCATACATACCACTAGTCTTCCTCTTGAGTTCCAGCTCTCCAACTGAAGGCAAGGCCTTTCCTTTCAGGTACCCACAATGCCCTCAAGCTAAAAGTGAACCTGTTCTTTATCATCCTCTCTTCAGCAAGGCTCCCTACTTCTACATATCATTCCTACTACCCTAGATCAGGCTACAATCTCAGAGAAGGGAGGGAGGAAAGGAAAAAGAAATGAGATGAGGGATTAAATTAGCATGTGAATACGAATAACAGGAATGATACCTGAGCACCTTAGCCTAGTATTCAGGCCCTCCCAAATTTTATTCCATTGTCTTGGATAATTCCATATTCATACAAATTAGTTTTGTTAAATGTTTACAAAGATGTTACATTTTCCCAGTCATGCATTTTGCTTGTGTTTCTTTGCCTAGAACATTCTTAACCTACCTTTACTGTCTCGATCAATCTCAATCTGAAATTACCTACCCAATCCTTTAATAATAAAGCAGGTACTATCTGATGATCTTTTATAGTTTCCTTTTATTGCTAAACTTCAGATTATTTATGACCTCTACTTCAAATTGCAGTATATGTTCTTTGTCAGTTCACCCTACCCCATTGAAGAAGAGTAAAACTAAATCCACCTCCAATGGTGGAATTCACATAACTGGTCTCGGTTTTAATCTAAATCTAAAGAATTAAAAAGTCCTTTGACCCTAACAACCCCTCCAAGCTGACCCATCTTCTGTAAGTCAATCTCCCTCAGAAAAACGAAATCCGATCCCTCCCTTTTTTTTTCTTGATCAAGAAAATGAGCCAACTACACTGTAACAAACTTTTTGTAGTTTCATGCAACAACAGGAATAAGAAAATGAAGTTATTCCCATACCCTCAAGGGAAACACACTGCATATATGATGTTCAGGTAACATTACATCTGCTAGAGGCAGAGTATTTAAAGAATTCCCTTATTATATACCGCAGATTATATATTAAAAAAACCCGACTCAGAAATTGCAGTTTGGCCACAATCCTTGTAGAACAATTCTAACAGTATTTTTTTTTATTTTAAATATTTTATTTATTTATTCATGAGATACACAGAGAGAGGAAGAGACACAGAGGGAGAAGCAGGCTCCCTACGGGAGCCTGATGTGGGACTCAACTCCAGGACCCCGGAGTCACACCCTGAGCCAAAGGCAGATGATCAACTGCTGAGCCACCCAGGCGTCCCAATTCTAACAGTCTTAAAAATGCATTTCCCAGAAGGAAGAAGGAACATACTTATCTCAATATAATAAACCAGCCCACGGCTAACATCACTCTCAGTGGTGAAAGGTTTAAAAGCTTTCTAAGATCAGGAATAACAACACAAGAGTGCCTACCCTCAGCATCCCTATTCAAGATAATACTAAAAGTCCTAGCTAGAGCAACCATGCAAGAAAAAGAAAAGGTATCTGAACTACAAAGAAGTAAAATGGTCTATTTATAGAGACAATGGTTCATGTTCAGAAAATCCTGATGACGCAAACAAAAAACTTTTAGATCTAATCAATGAATTCAGTAATTATAGGATACAAAATTAGTATACAAAAACCAGTAGCATGTCTATACACTAACAATAAATTTTCTGAAAAAGAAATAATACACCATTAACAACAGCATCAAAAACAATAAAATGTTTAGGCAAAAATTTTACTAAAAAGGTGAAATATCACTACTCTGAAAACTACAAGGCATTGATAGATAAAAGAAATCAAGAAAACATATAAATGGAAAGGTATCCTGTGTTCATGGACTGGAAGACCCTAACAAATTACAACGGCATTTATTTTTTACAGAAGTAGAAAAAACACGTGAAATGTATATGGAACCACAAAAGACCCTGAAAAGTCAAAGAAATCCTGATTTTAAATAACAGAAGCAGGAGCCATCACACTTCCTGATTTCAAGCTATACTATAGAGCTATAGCCATCCACAAACAGTATGGTATTATCATAACAACATACACAAAGACACATGGAACAGATGTGAGAACCCAGAAATAAACCCAACTATGTACATTCAACTACTATTTGACAAGAGAGGGCAGCCTGGGGGGCCCAGCAGTTTAGTGCTGCCGTCAGCCCAGGGCGTGACCCTGGAGACCCAGGATTGAGTCCTGCATCGGGCTTCCTGCATGGAGCCTGCTTCTTCCTCTGCCTGTGTCTCTGCCTCTCTCACTGTGTCTTTTGTGAATACATAAATAAAATCTTTAAAAATAAAAAAATAATATTTGACCAGGGAGTCAAGAATACTCAATGGAGAAGAGAAAATCTCTTTAATAAATGACGCTAGAATAATTAGATGTTCACGTGTAAGAGAATGAAACTAGACCTATATCTTACACCCCTCACAAAATTTAACTCAAGGTGGGTTAAAGACTTAAATATAAGACCTGAAACCATGAAAATCCTAGTAGAAAACACAGAAATAAAAGCTCCTTGACCTGGGTCTTAGTAATGATTTTTTTTTGAAAAGCGACTAAATCAAATATAAACAAGTAGAACTATATAAATCACACTAAAAAGCTTCTGCTCAGCAAAAGAAACCATTAACAAACTGAAAAGAAAATCTATGGAATGAAGAAATATTTTCAAAATACACAACTGTTAAGAGGTTAATACACAAAATATATAAAGAATTCATATAAACCAAAAGCAAAAAAAAAAAAAATCCCGTATTTTAAAAATGAACAAAGGACTTGAATAGATATGAAAAGGTGCTCGACTTCACAAGTCATTAAGGAAATGTGAATTAAAACTACAAAAATATCACCTTACTCCTATACAGTGGTCATCATCAAAATGACAAGAGATAACAAATGTTGGCGTGAATGTGGAGAAAAGGAAACCTGTGTGCACTGTTGGGGGGACTATAAATTGGTGCAGTCACTATGGAAAACAGTATGGAAGATCCTCAAAAAATTAAAGATAGAACCACCATATGGTCAGCAATTCTACTTCAGGGAATATATCCAAAGGAAATGAAAACACAAATTTGAAAAGATATCTGCACACCCATGTTCATAATTTACAACAGCCAGGACATGGAAACAACATAAATGTCCACTGATGATGAATGGATAAAGAAATTGTGGTACATATATACACTGGGATACATTCACCCATAAAAAGAGGAAATCCTATCATTTGTGACAGTTAAGTACGGACCTTGGAGGCATTATGCTAAGTAGAATAAGGCAAAGAAAGATAAATACTGTATGATCTCACTTATGTGTATAATCTAAAAAAACATTTTTTTTCACAGTTAAAAAAAACCAAAACTCCCAGAAAGGGATCAGACTTGTGGTTACCAAAGGCAGGCAGGGGAAAGTGAGGGAAAAATGGAGGAAGGTGGCCACAAAGTCCAAACTTCCAGGCCGAAGATAAATAAGCACCAGGGATGTAATATGCAGCTTGAGGATACGGTAATGCTGCAGAATAGATGGGAAAAGTTGTTAAAAGAGTTCTCATCACAAGGAAGTAATTGTGTTCTTTATTGTACGTACATGAGAAGATGGAGGCTCCTAAACCTATGTGGTAATCACTTTACAACCTAAGTAAATCAAACTGTCATGCTGTACATTTTAAACTTACATAGAGATGTGGGTCGATTATTTTTCAATAGAAGTGGGAGGAAAAGTGTATTTCCCAAACCATACTTTCACTTGAATCCTAAAAAGCAGGGAAAAGATGAATAAGTTAATTAGATATAAAATTATTCTATGTGAACTAAACTATATTAAATAATCAATAAAAACATTCAAAACCAAGAACCTAAGAATTTAGCCTCAAACATAAAAACCATGGGACTTCATTGGTCTGAAGACAATGTATGCATATTCTCTAAAATGGTAGATGACAAATTTTTTAATCATCATGAAATCTTTCCTATTTCATTTGATATTAACATTTTATCTCCTGGGAGATAAAAGTAATGAATTACAAAAGTAATGAACTAATAATACTTTCAAGCAACTACTTACTAACTATACTCACCTCAATAAAATAGCTGAGTATACATTCACATTAATAATTAAATAAGGCCGAAATTGAGAGAGTTTAGCATTAGGTTAACACAGTATCAGGAATATTAAGGAACTTTGTCAGAGCACATGAGAACTCTTGCCTCACCGAGGCTAAGACTATCTTTACACAGCACCTACTACATGTAAGGGACTGTCCTACATGTTTTTATAAACACGATGGCATTTAAGCCTCAGAGCAACCCTACAGGATAGGTCATAACTTTATCCCATTCCAGCGATGGGAAATCTGAAGCACAGATTGCTTGAAGCAATTTTCCCAGGTCAAGGTCACACAGTTAATATGGGGCTCGGCAATCTGAGTGCAGGATTCAAGTTAACTGCATCACATCATTCCCAATGTCACACACTCAGTTTCCATTCTTTTGGTCACTTACGATCTAGAAGTACCCACAACAGAAAACACATTAAATACTGTCAAATTAATGGCACAAAGATTAAATACCCTGTACTCAAGCCATGACAATGAAGTAGAAGAATTTATTATATATGAATATAATACAAAGTAGAAATATAATAGGCCTTTGGGTACTGATAAGTAATTGTAAATTCTTCCCTTTTTTCCTCCTCCCCTAATATTCAAGAAAAAAGACTGGGGGCAGGAGCAGGGAAACATTTGTGGAAGTGGAATTTCTCTTGGGTCTTGAAGGAAGAAGGGGGGTCCCAAGTGAGGAGAATACCCTGAGACAAAATTAAAATCCAAGGGAATACAGGGAGTGATTCAGTTTACATGGAATATGGGATGGGGTATGTAAGGAATTGCTAAGTGGGAGAGAACATAAGCCAGGCAGGTGGGCCAGATGGAACACTAAGAGTAATGAACTTCATTCTGTTGACAGACAGGAGGCACTTTTTTTTCTATTCAAAGTTGGGTCATGATGAGAACTGGATGATGCTCCAATAATATTGACCTGGCAACAAAAGTATGTAGGGATGGAAGGGGGAAGCAGTTGAGAGATGACCGCCATGCCCATAGGGGAGGTACTGATGTCTATCTAGAGCTATGGCGATGCCCATGGAAATGAAAGAGATGATGCAGTATTGTGGAGAAACAGCAGGGCAGGTAACTGGGCTGGAAGACAGAAAAGGACTGACGGTTATGAGTCAGAAGGCTGAACACAAACGGAAGGAGAACCACATGGGGGATGAGAAAAATGGCATTTTGAACCTATTGTGTCTGAGGACTTTGAGGCTCAGCAGTTGGCCCTGGGCTCCACTGAGACAGCATGGAAAGAAAGGGCTGACCTACGTGAGAAGGGTAAAAGGTGGAACTGCTCAAAATACACAGTGAGGTGGTTTTTTAAATCACTGCAGTATTGTTCCAGGGATCTAACTTAGTACAAGAATCATGGTAGCATCTCCTTTCTCAAAACAGGGCGGAGAACCTACCTATATTTTTCAAACACTATTGCTGCTCTTGGCACCAAACCGTATACAAAGTCACAACACTCTGATGAGGATTCAGACTGAAATGTAAGCCTTATTAATCTGGAGAGCTTTGCATCAGAATCATGGAAACACTCACAAATAGAAAATGACATCATTTTAAACAGTGAACAATCATAAAGGCCTTTCTAGAAGTTTGTAACAAATAGCCAGAATCAATCAGTGCCAGCCATTACAGAAGGAAAATCTTACTAAGATAACGATCAGCTGGCCCTGCTCTAACATGATTAGGGTAAATGGAAATTTTTTTTATAGTCTAAAGCAAAGAGGATTTAGGATATTATGAACTTGATAATCAGCTCAAAGCATTAAATATCACCGGGTACTCTTTGTGAGAATGTGTCAATCCCTTCTCCTCAGCCTTTTCAAATTGCTTTTTCTAAAAGTGAATTACAAAAACAGAGAAGTTGGTGTAACCGTCTACCAAAAGAAACAGGTGATATGTTTTCTGGGCCACTCATTTCTAAAAGTCAAAGAAAAAAAAAAAAAAGAAGTCTGATGCTATGAGCTCGGCACATAGTAAGCACCCAATAAATTTAATAAAATGATTCAAAGTACTATACAGAAGAGATTCCTTGAATGTATATTGTTCTTTGCTACTGGTTGATCCCCTAGAGATTTTCCTGTTAATTCTGTTTTCTTACCTTCCTGGTTCTACTCTTCATGGACTCCAGGACAGTCAAGAGTACCTTGTACCGTGACAGACTCAAGGATCACTGCTCTGTCACCTTGCCGGACCTCTGAGCAGCATGTGGCATAAACACCCTCCTCTGACATGTCTCCTCTTGGCTTCCCTGACGCCACACTCTGGTTTTTCTCCTACCTCACTGGCTCTGTCCCTTTTGTGCAGTCTCTAAATCCTGGTGTCCATGGGACTCTGTCCTGGATCCTGTATCTTCCTGATCTCCAGACTCTCCTAAAATGATCTCCAGACTCTCCCCAGGCTTCAAATACTAACTTTCTCTAAATGATTCCAAATCTGCATGCCCAACTCTGACGACTCATTGGAATTTCAGATTTGCATACTCCACCACCACCTGCCATTTCCACATGGACATTCAGTATTTTCAGCGTGTATAAAACAGAATGCCTGATTTCTCCCCCACCCTTCTCTGTCCCAAAATGTTGTTCCTTGAGGACAGGGAATGCCACATATTGAAAGCCTAAAACAATAGGACTATGATGAAAGAACACCCTAATCCAGATGCCCCATCAGACCACAGTTAACAAATGCTGCATCATATATCCAGTAACAAATGGAAAGATAGCTATTAAAGCATACTATGTTTTCCATAAAAAGAGAGAGACAGGGCTAGGCCATATTACTCAAAGTTCTAGAAAATGTTGGTCTACAGACCCACATGGACTCTCAGTCTCTGCCTGAGTTCACAGATTTCCGTCTTTGACCCTGTCCAGACAAGCGGGTGTTCCAGTGCTCTGACCCAAGACAAAGTCCCCAGGTGTGGAGGGAGCCCAGCAGGATTCTGAGGCATGGATCCAAGAGGATGTGAAGGCAGACTCCGAGGTCGAATCCAGTAGTGTAGGAACTTTACAGGCAATGGAGAAACAAGACAGGACCACAGGTGGGGCGAGGAGCAGGGCCTAGAGATCACCTGAAGGGCTAACATGCAAGTCCTGAGCCACCCATGTTTCAGTAATGCTGGGTCGTGCCCAAGGGTGGGCGAGGCAGGGTACCGGCGATGGACAGTCTATCCTGCAGGCCCCAGAGAGGAGCCCCCAGAATCCCAACCTGTTCCGGTCCCATCAGTGCGGACAGCCACAGCCTACCGTGCTCCCTCGTCACAGTTCCCTCCAAGCTCACCCCACCAGCGTTCAGGCCCTTAATGTTCAAGGCCTGACTCGTTAGCCTCGTCTCCTGCTACAGCACACACAGGACAGGCCTTCCTAGCAGACTCCAGGACATTTCACTCTCCCCGGGCCTCTGTAAAATGTTATTTTCCACCCGGCTGTTAGATTTCTACCCATCTTCTAAAATTCAGGGATATATGCCTTCTTAGAAGCTTCACGAAAGCTCCAAATGAAAATTAGGTTTTCTGTGCCACCACGTCAGCTCTTCTTCCTGGACAGGCTGCTGGATGGTTTGAGGTCACTGGGGCATTATGGGTCCTCAATGGGCCCTCAGGCCAGGGCTCCCTAACCAAACCATGTGTCTTCATCAGCATAATGTATGAGACTTTTTGAAAATAGACAATGAGCCCCATTTCCACAAATGGTTTCACTTGGTTTGAGTTGTTTTTAAAGCTTCTCAGGTCATACTAATGTGTAGCCAGAGCAGAGCGCTGAAGAAGGCTGCGCAACCTACCCAATATTACATTAAACCACTGTCATCCACATGCTTACAATATGCCGCACATATGCCTTTAGTAACACACTTCCTAACTATACTGTTACACGCTTTATAGATCTGTTCTCCTCACCACGTGCAAAAACTTTCAAAGAACCAAATCTTGTCGTTTTTGCATTTTCCCTGCTGACATTTTTAAATCTCATTTTAATTTTGAACGAATATTTTCATGAACAATCATGAAAAAGATACAATTACTTATTACACTTAAAAACAAGGTATCCAATACGATCCCTTTTTATAAAAGTTGAGAACAGGTCTTGAAGTATATTTAGCAAAAATACTTCCCCATCGCCCCCACTATTACTACTACAAAGATGCCTCATCTCTGAAGATTTCTGTTCTCTGAAAGATGGAAAAGTCTGGATAATACCCTATACCACTCTATAGGGAAGATCTGGGTAAAGAAAAATCTAAAAATAAATGCAAGGAATGTCTGAAGTTAGCCTATATTTGTGATCTAGTGATATTTGGGAAGAAGCAAAGCAAAACACTTTAGGAGAACTCCTATTTAGGAGTATCCTTATGTAGTTCTCTTACATACAGGCCAAAGGTAAAAAACAAAAATAATGCATAGTCCAATGAAGCCAAACTTACTGATAAGAATGTAATTTGATTTAATGTATTAAAATTATATCCACAAAATTTTCAATTTTTAGAGAAGAAACTGATTCAGTATTACCAATCAGATATTCAAATTCCACTTAAATGAAATCAAAGTCATCTCACTTATACCATGACACATTCATTTAAAAAAGTGAACCTATATATAAATATTAGGGCCATTCCAAATAACTCCAGAATTTAAAAAGTCAGGTATTATAAGAATTGACTCATTAAGATCTGAAACTTCTTCTTGCTACATCCTGAAACATAAAATTGCCACTTAATGACATTTACTTGAATATTTTCTTCAAAGTTTTTAGCTTTAAAATTATCCAGATTTGAAAAATTTGACATCCTAATTGTCATTTCTACAGCTTTATTTTCTTAGTTTGAAAATGATTTTGGTTATGAAATGTAACTGCCTCCCTAGGGTGTGCCTTTTACTTCTGCCGAAGTAGACAAGTTATATTAAATAAAAAGTATTATCAAAGCACATGCTACTCTTGTAGAGAAAGAAAGAGGACAGTAGTGAAAGGCAAATAGCAATCGCCCCTGAGCATTCACATTTCTTCCTCTTCTATTTTCCTTGGACATCCTGATGTAGGTCTTTGAGGGAAGACTCATAGTGAGGGGGCAAGAAACACAGCCACTGCCTAGATCTGATTTCCTTAAAACTCTGAAACCCAAAGTGCTTATACTCCAAAGCTAAAATTCCTGGACAAAGGGTATCATAAACCTGAACATTCCTTTTTTTTTTTTTTTTTTTTTTTTTTTACAATTTCTTATTTGAGAGTGAGTGTGTACAGATTGAGGGGGCTGGAGGGGAGGAGGAGAAGCAGACCCCCGCCCTCACGCTGACCAGGGTGCCTGACACGAGGCTCGATCCCAGGACTGAGATCATGACCTGAGCCAAGGGTAGATGCTCAACCAAATGAGCGACCGGGGTACCCCGTGAACACTACTTTTTAACCATTTTGTCAATTATTCCTTCTTATCCCTTAAAATTCACAACAGTTCTGTAGTATCACTCAGAGTTCTTGTACTCGTCAGAACACAAGAAATTTCGGTGAAGGGATATTTAGAGGAAGATTTTAGCTAACTTTGCTTCGACTCTTGGGCAAATACGGGTGAGGTACTTTCTTCAGTTAATGGAATGAGATTATGAAAGATTAATGAAGGTGGCCATGGGCAGAAAAGATGAGGATACAGATAGCTGTGAAGTTCAGCTGCTAATTCGCCTAAAGTACAAATAAACAAGAGGAGGAGAGTCACCGTTGATACAGGACTACGTACCCCACCGCGCACACTTGGTCATGCGGGATTGGGTTGCTCTCCAGCTTGCGACGCCGCAGCCTATATCTGCTCACTGTCATCTCAGACCACAGCCCCGTCCCCTCCTCATACCCCAGCAGCCACAGACTTGCCACTCCCCAGTGCCATGCTGTTTTGTACACTCTACGTGTGCTCATCCCTCCTCAGAATACTTTCTTAGCATCTTACTCTGGTGTCTTCATGACACTCTTCCAATATTGTGTTCTCTTCAAACTCAAGACCAGATAGCCAGGAACTCTCTACACCCCTGTGCCATTTACAATGGTGTTCTATTATTTTCTTTCCTCTTAAAATGAATCTAGCAAATAACTAGGTCTGGTCTCTCTGTTCCTATCACTCAATATACTGTTTGGCATGAACTTTCTTATGATATGTATCTGTATATAAGTATAGAGATTGAGTTCACTGACTGACTTGAAACATAATGTATTAGCCTGTCATTATTTTTAAATTATCTTTAATAACCTATTTCTGTTCAAAGGCAACTGATTACTAGTACCACTTAAGTAGCAGTGTTTTATTAAAAAATATGTGAAAGAATTTTTATTTAACTTAGGATCATAAAATACATACCTTTAATATCAACTACCTTTGTTTCTTTAAAGCTGTAACTATACTTACCTGAAATTCACTACACTTCCTTAAAATTATCCTGAAATTAAACTTTTCACCAACAAATTTTGTTTGTTCTTCCTTTAGTCCTGTTACTTTACTGTATCTCTAATAGTCTGATTCAAATAAATCATGGTTAACAATTTCAGATTCTTATATTGTCATGTTGCTCATTTTAGAAGGAACTCCTTCCTTTTTTACCTAATACTTAGATCTGTAAATGTGGAGCAATACTGACACATTACTCTGAAATCAAAGAATCCAAAGTATGACAGGTAATTTTAAGAGCACAACAGCTAATCTATGAAATATGTGGATTGTTCTTATTCTTTTTTGGGGAAGGTAACATGTAATAATTTTTCTTTCAATTATCCCTAATTTTTATAATTTAATTGTGATAACCTCTACAGTAGTGTTTAACTTTTATGCCTTAATTTTGATAATTAATGACTTCTTGGCTCTACTAATCAAAAAGTAACATAAACACCTCTGCTTCTTCAGAAGACAGCATCCTGCTTTTCCCTTCCACTGACCCTACAGTTGTGGGATGACCGTTATGACCCCATTAGGCTCCTGTGGCAGCAGGCTGCAGCTCTGACAAGGCTCCCTTCACATTCTGTTTTTTTCTTTCTTAAGTACCAGGGACTATCTGGCTGCTGCCATCCTGCACATCCTAGTAGAACAGATCTCTATCCTGAGCTTTTGGCCTGAAGCAAGCACACATCCTTGAGATTTCCTAGGGGACCACTACCAGCAAAAAAAAAAAAACAAGGGACCAGCTAAGAGTAAACCACCACAGAAGAGTCACAGTAAGTCTCAAAGCCTTTCCTGAGATGCCAGGAACGTGGAGTAATTTCACTGCCCTACATCTGAAGCCAGGTTCCAACAGCTCAGCTAGCTTTAGGTCATTTCTCTGCTCCCCCTACTATTCCTCTTCTTAAACTATTTCTTACCGGTAAAGAGCAGACTATTGTATGTGTTTTCTATCACCTTTTCTTCTCAAACCTCTGTTGACAGACAATGGAAGAACAAATAAGATATATATGCCCTTGAGAAAGAAAAAGACAATCAGCTGTTTTCTTAACCATCCATTTTCATAACTGCATTGATTTCATAAAATGATTGTTACTCCATAGTAAAGCTCTTCCTTTATGATTTTTTGTATTTTTTCAATCAATCAAAAAATAATCCGTAAGAGCTTTTCAAATCTCAGAACCAAAAAAAAAAAAAAAGGAATTGCAATTTGAGCTCAGATCTGTAAAGAGATTGCAGTTGTCACTCCCATTCTTAAAATAAAGAGCTCAACAAACTGAAAATCAATGATTTTTCTTGGACTTGTGAGAGAACTAAGATTGCATGGCAAACCACTAACCCAAACCCTGGAGATCAAAACCAAATTGTGGTACAACACCAGGAGCAGAAGTCAGTGGAGGCCATAAAGTGGAGGACCACTTACTTGACTGGTCATTTACTAGAAGCTGAGTGCAGAGAGTTAGAAACTCCTGGGGCTAAAATCAGAAGGTAGTTCCCCTACTCTGCTGGTTTTTACCTCCAGTGACCCCACCGAGCTCTCATGATAGGGATCCAAGAAAGATCCCCATGTGGACTTGCAGGAAGAAGAGAAGAAAAGCCACTGTTAAATGTCCCACATTCTTCTACATAATAGAGGGGGATGGAATTGTCCCAGCTGGAGAGAGAAAAGGCTATCCTCTGCAGCCTTTTGCAGCCTTCTGATCTCTTCTACTGGGAGAAACAAACCCTAAGTGAACAAGGGGAGGGGGGAGGGCTTTCAAGAAAACAGACTAGGGATGATTCAGGCATGGAAGGGAATAAGTCACATGGTGGAGAGGGACAGAAACATCCATGCAGGCTACAGCCCCCAGACAGAGGCCACGAAAAATCTGAGACCAGCGCCTACTTGCCAACACTCTGCCACAACACCAACACAGCCCCTGTTTAACAGCAGAGGATCAGAGCTGTATGACAGACTTACTGACGACGAATACTTGGGGAAGCCTAAAGTCAAAAGAGGAGACAAAGACAAGGACATTAGAAGAACTTGAAGCGTCTTGTACCCACAAACATTATAGCAAACATGAAACACAGCCTAACATCCAGTCAAGATTAATGTAAATCCTCATACTAAAGGTTAACATACCTCAGTTCTTATTATCTGATATAATAGCTCTGGCTTTTAACAAAAATGACAAAACATACCAAAAGAGAAAAAGAAAGACTGGAAAGACAAAGCAAGCACCCCAATGAGATTTACTGGTGATGGAGATATTATAATAAGAAAGAAAGAAAGAAAAGAAAGAAAAGAAAGAAAAGAAAGAAAAGAAAGAAAGAAAGAAAGAAAGAAAGAAAGAAAGAAAGAAAGAAAAGAAAAGAAAGGAAGGAAGGAAGGAAGGAAGGAAGGAAGGAAGGAGAGAGAGAGAGAGGGAGGGAGGGAGGGAGGGAGGGAGAAAGAAAGAAAGAAAGAAAAGAAAGAAAGAAAGAAAGAAAGAAAGAAAGAAAGAAAGAAAGAAAGAAAAAGAAAAAGAAAAATGAGAGAAAAGAAAAAAGAAAAAGAAAAAAATGATTTAAATAACTTATACTAATATGTTAAGGGCTCTAGTGGAAAAAGTTAAAAACATGCAAGAACAGATGGGTAACGGAAAGAAGGAGATGGGAACTCTTAAGACTCCAAGTGAAATGCTAGAGATCAGAAATGAAGACAGCCTTTGACTGGCTCATCAGCAGACCTGAGGATTTTGAGGGAGAGAATCAGTGAACTTGAAGAAAGGTCAACATAAACTTCCCAATCTCAAATGCAAAGTGGAAAAAAAAAAAAAAAGCCTAAAAAATTAAACAGACAAAAAGAACATCCCGGAATTGCGGGACAATATCAAATGGGGATGACACAAATGCTCCTGCACTACCAAAAGATGGTGAGAATGGGACAGAAGGAAAACGTGAAGTGATCATGGCCAAGAATCTTCCAAATGGAATGACAGACACCAATCCACAGATCCAGAAAGCTCAGAGAATGCCAACGAAGAGAACCATAGAGCCTATCCCAAGACACATCATATTCAAGCTCAGGAAAGTGAGACAAGGAGTCAGAACACTGGAGTTTCAGACTTCTTACCAGAAGACACACAAGCAAGAGAAGTGTGAGGTGAAAGCTGCAGAGTACTGAAAGAATAAAAAGCTAACTGATAACCCTATATCCAGTGAAATTATCCTTTAAATATGAAGGAAAAACAGACTTTCTCAAAAAAAAAAAACTGAGGAACTCATCGCCAGTCATCCTGACTTGCAACAGGTGTTAAAAGTTTTTCAGAAAGATAGGGAAAATGACAGCAGTCAGAAACTTGGGTCTATATAAAGAAAGTGTAAGGAGAAGGAATCAAGGGAAGATATACAAATTTTTGTTTTGTTTTCTTAATCTTAATATCTAAATATTAACTGTTTAAAGAAATAATAGTAATCATATACTGGATGACAAAAACATCAGGTAATGAAGGACAGAAATATCATTGAAATAAATGACAAATGTCACAAGCAATGGAAGGGAGGAGTTGGAAATTCTCTATTATGGGGCAACTGTACTACACTTGAAGCCTGAGAGTGTTATCTGAATGTGGACTTGAGCATTTTAAAATGTAGATTTTAAACCCTAGAGCCACCAATAAACAACCCCTAAACAAGCTCCAAAAAAAGAAAAAACAAGTAGCACATCAAAAGAAAATCCCACAAAATGGAATCACATAAAATGCTCAATTCAAATGTGAGAAGGCAGAAATGGGTGGGGAAGAGGACAAAGGGCAAATGCAAGGAAATGACCCAACACTTAAAAAGACTGTAGAACCTCAACCAACTATATTACTCTAAATATAAATAGTCTAAACACAGCCATTAAAAGACAGAGAATGTCTGAATGGATTAAAAAGAAAACCAAGAGGCAATTTTATGTTGTCTATAAGAAACCCACTTTCAAAATAAGGAATCATGGGGCAGCCCGGGTGGCTCAGGGGTTTGGCGCCACCTTCAGCTCAGAGTGTGATCCTAAAGACCCGGGATGGAGTCCCACATCGGGCCCCCTGCATGGAGCCTGCTTTTCCCTCTGCCTGTGTCTCTGCCTCTCTCTCTCTCTCTGTGTATTCTCATGAATAAATAAATAAATCTTCAAAAAAAAAAAATAAGGAATCAGATAGGTTAACAGTAAACAGATGGAGAAAGACACCGGCTAACTAATCAAAAGAAAGCTGGAGTAGCCATATTTGTTTAAAACAAAGCAGACTTGGGATCCCTGGGTGGTGCAGCGGTTTAGCGCCTGCCTTTGGCCCAGGGCGCGATCCTGGAGACCCGGGATCGAGTCCCACGTCGGGCTCCCGGTGCATGGAGCCTGCTTCTCCCTCTGCCTATGTCTCTCTGCCTCTCTCTCTGTCTCTCTGTGACTATCATAAATAAGTAAAAAAAAATTAAAAAAAAAAAAAAAGACAAAGCAGACTTCGGAAAAGATAAAATTATCAGGGATAAAGAGGGATTTTATACACCAATAAAGGAATTAATTACATAAAAGACAACAGTGATGCTACTTTAAAAAAAAAACCTGACAGGTCCACAGGATGTCATGATCCTGGAACAAACAGCATAAATCCGAATACATTTATAATAACTCATTTTGAAGATCCATCTGCTTTATCAGACTTCAACATATGGAGATACGCAGAACAAATATTTTCATTTGCTCAGTTTGGTTTTCCCAACATCTAGCAAGTCAAAAACTTGAATACTTAATAAATATCTACCATGTGTGTGAATCTGAATTTCACTATGTTATGTTCATCGATTTTTAACCATACAAGTGAGCCACTGTTCCATTAAAAATACAAAGGCCAGTTGCATTAATCTTTTAAAACTGAAGATTGAGGTTTTACAGTCATCCTCCACTATTTAGTAACTGCCTGGATTATTAACCATGAAAACAAGCATGATAAATGCATGAATTGTTCACAGGGTTAAGAGGCTTTACTATTAATTGCCAATTTATTCATTTGAAGTGACTCAGATGTTAGTAATGCAAAGCAAATGATATAAAAATGCAGAAATTAAGAGATTTGTGAAAAGATTAAAAATAGACATAAATTATGTACATTATAGGAGTGTAACTCCTAATGAAAGCACGAATTTCAAAATGCCTGAATTTTGTCTATTTAAATTGTATATTAGGGCATAGTTAAATAATTTATATCACTAAAATAAACAAAATGCAAATATCAAATGAATGTATTAGACAAATCTAGGGTCCAAAGATGAAAGACGTGGAACATATTTCATTCAATTTGTCCCACATAATGATCAGAATAACGACCGAAGAGAAAAATACTTTTTTCTTTCATCATCTCTAAATTACATGGTACAGCAACATCTTCATTTCTATCTGGCTGGATTAAAGACATTGTGAGTTTCGATTACTTCTATAAAACTCAGAAGATGAGCAGAACTTTTTTTTTTTTAAGATTTTATTTATTCATGAGAGAGGCAGAGACACAGGCAGAGGGAGAAGCAGGCTCCCTGCAGGGAGCTGGCCGTGGGACTTGATCCCATCCCAGGACTCCAGGGTCACGGCCTGGGCTGAAGGCTGATGCTCAACTGCTGAACCCCCCAGGTGCCTTGAGCATAACTTTATTAAAAAAAAAAAACAACTTATTTTTCACTCAGGAATATCTCTGTATTATAAATTATGCAGGGGGATCCCTGGGTGGCCCAGCGGCTTAGCGCCTGCCTTTGGCACAGGGCGTGATCCTGGAGACTCGGGATTGAATCCCACCTCGGGCTCCCGGTGCATGGAGCCTGCTTCTCCCTCTGCCTATGTCTCTGCCTCTCTCTCTGTGTGTGCCTATCATAAATAAATTAAATAAAATAAATAAAAATGAAAAAATAAATTATGCAGCTTCTTTAGATAATGTGGGAGCCAGGATATTTAACAAAAATCCCCTACCCCTGGACAAGCTGAGCAGGACTGACTCCATTGTGTGCTGCACCCGCCACCTCCTGTATGACCCCCACAGGACCTGCTTATTGCTTAAGGCGCTGCCCCACCCTAGTCAAGCCCGGGGCAACCCTAATCAGAAATCGGCTCAGTGATAAGCCAGTTCAAATAGAACTTTAGTGTAAAATGTAACTCAATCGGCCACCTGCGTGTGGACCCACATGACTGTGCAACTTCCTGCTATCCCATGGGCCACTGGCCCCTGTAAAGCTGCCTCGCCCCTTAGTCTCGGGGTCCAAGTCCCCGCTCCGCCGTGTCGGGTGCACTTGGACCCAGGCTGGAGCTTGTGAATAAACCCTCGTGTGTTTGCATCGGTGTCGGCTCCTCGGGCGTTTCCCGGGGAACAATCTTCGCAATCTCGGGCACAACAGACAACAGAGGATTTTCATCCCGTTCTTTGGCACAGGCCCCTCACACGCCCTCACACACATGACACAGGGCGTGACGTCCTGAAACTGGGCCCGATCATGTACGAGATGGAGCGTACTGAGGCTCGTCTCTCCGAGCGCACGATTCTCCTCACGTTTCCGTCAAGTGCCGCGGGCCCGTCAGAATTCCCGTCCGCTCAGCTTTGCAGCCCCGGTGGCCGCCGGCGCTCCCGGGCCGCTTACCTGACACGCGTTGTAGAGCAGCTGGTGCTCCAGTTTCTTGACGCCCAGGATCTGCTGGAACATCTCGTAGAGCTGCTCCTTGCTGAGGATGAGCTCGGACACCGCGCTGAGGGCGCCGCGGCCCGGCGGCCTGCACACGTCCTCCTCGCCCCTGTAGATGGCGTCGAACTTGGCGATCCACGAGCTCAGCACCGTCTCTTTGCTCAGGCCGTCGATTTCGGGCAGGCTCCGCACACGCTTCTCGATGTTTTTCTTGAACACCTCCCTGAAGTCGTTGGCGGAGCACCCTCCGCTCTGGACCATTCTGGCCACCCTGTCGCTCTTCAGGAAGACCTGCAAGACACGCAAACGGACCGGACAGCCGCTTACCAGGAGGCCCGGCGCCCGGCGCCCCCCGCGGACTCGGCACAGAGCGGAAGGCGCAGCCTCGTGCGAGGAGGGAGCGTCCGCGACGGGCCGCACGCGCCGTGAAGGCCGCAGCACCGCGGGGTGAGCCGCCCCAGGGCACGCGCCCCGCCCCGCGGGTCCTCGCCCACCGACGGGAGGCCGCGCCAGCTCCACCAGCCATCGCCCAACCGGGAAAGGAACGGCTGGGACGCGCGCCTGCGTGCGCGTGCCTGTATGCCTGCGTGCGCGTGCGTGCATGTATATCTGTGTGCGTGCGCGTGCCTGTATGCCTGCGAGCGCGTGCGTGCATGTATATCTGTGTGCGTGCGCGTGCGTGCATGTATGTGTGCGTGCGCGCGTGCGTGGCGGGGCGGTGCCAGCCCAGCGGAGTGCAGAGCAAAGCCCGGGCACGAGCTCCGGCTGCAGGGCGCGGGGACGCGGTCCGGGACAGGCGTCCCAGGACGAGCATCCGCAGGGACCAGGTCGCTGCCTGAGGAACGGAGCGTCCTCAGCAGCAGGGCGGCGCGGGGACAAGACGCGGGGCAAGCCCGCGGCAGGCAGCACGACCCAAGTGGCCGGGGCAGAGGGCAAGGAGCGCGGCGGGCGGCGACGTGGGCCGCAGGCAGCTCCGGGCCCTCAAGGCCAGTGCCCACGCCGGGCCGCCCCCGCCCCCCGCGGCCCGTCCGCCGTCTCGCTCTCGTACGTCGCTCGGGCTCGCTCAGCACCTGCCACCAGGTACGTCTGCGTCCCCCCGAGTCAGTACGCGCCGCAGGGCAGCCCTGGGTCTGCGCGCGGCCCACGCGGCGCCCCCCACGGAGCCCGACCTGCAGGCCGACCTGCCGGGGCCTGGCCGGAGCGAGAGCCCGGGGCTCTGCCGGGGAGTGGCCCAGGCCGTGACCCCGCGCCCCAGATGGAGCCCCGGATGGAGCCCTGTGTCGGGCCCCGGATCGAGACCCGAATCTGGCCCCGAATGGAGCCCCAGATCGAGACCTGGATGGAGCCCGGGATCGAGACCCACACCGGGCTCCCCGCAGGAGCCTCCTTCTCCTTCTGCCTGGCTCTCGGCCTCTCTCTGGGTCTCTCAGGAATACATATAATATTAAAAAAAAAAAAGAAGAAGAAAGAAGGAAAAGAAAGGAAAAAAAAGAAAAAGAAGAGAAAGAAAGAAAAGAAAGAAAGAAAAAGATCCGTTGAAGAAAGTAAGGCCTCCCGTGGACCCCTGGCTTCTCTCGGGCTAAGGATGGGCTCAGGCTTCCGGCTCACAGGTCTCCCGAGGCGCCACCGCGGGCGCCACAGGAACCGCAGACGGACGCGCGCGGAAGGACTCAAGTGTGAGGTGCGGCTGTGCGCAGAGGACTGTCCCCGAGGGCGGCGGAGACGGGCCGAGGACGGCTGCCTCTCCCACGGCGCCCGCAGGCCCCAGCCACCAGCCCCCTCAGCCCCACTTAGGCCCGGGTGCGGCCCTCGCGCAGCTCCGGTGCTGACCCGGTCACACAGCGGGATCCCCCGGACGGATCCACCGGACGCTCCAAAGCGCGGCGCCTCAGGGCGGCTGATGGCAGCCAACGGCGCGCGGACCAGGTGCCCTAGGGCGGGCTCAGGTGGAAGGGCGCTCCCGGGGCTGCTCTGCCCGCCTCCACGACGTCGGCCTGGAGACCTGGCGCCACTCCCAGTCCTCGTCTGCTCCGCGCTGACTTCTCCGCGTCCCACCACCCCCCAAACTCCTCAGACGACCCCTTCCTGCCCCTCACTCTGTCTCAAGAGCAAGAGCCTCTCACCTGGCCTTCCTGCCTCAGAAGTGTCCTGAAAGCCGCCGGACTCTCATCTCCCCAACTTCCTCCCTCCGGTGGTATCCAGCTAGTATTCCTTTTGAGAAATCTGGTCATTTCAGTCCTTCCCCGGCTTACAAATTCTTCACTAACTTTCCCCCCAAATCGTCACCAAGGTCCTACTTCAAATGGCTCCAAACTACCACTATGGCCTCCTCACTCGGCAGCCTCCCCTGCTCAGCTCAGTCTCTGTGCTCCAGCGCCACTGGTCTGCTTCCCAAAACTTCACACGGTCCACCCCACCATCACCCAGTCCTCTCTTCCTAAGGCTTCCGATCCCCAGTCCATCAACCCTCCCGTAGTGATTCCTTCCCCAATGGCTTGAACCGGCCGATCCTGTATCGTTCATATGCAACCCTAGCAACCTGTGATGGGTGAGGGAAGGTTTTATTGCCATTTTACTTTCTTCCTCACTAGAGACCAAGTTCCATGAACCCAAAGATGGTTTCACCCCCCACCGAATCTGTAGGACGCACCACCACTCAAGCACAGAGCAAGCGCTTAGAAAATACCCAGAGAATGTGCGAATGAGGAGGGAATGAATGGTTTGGACGGTTGTTTCCCCATCCACGCACTTGCCTAACTTCAATGAACCACTAAGGTTTACTGACTCTCAATCAGATGCTTAACCTCAGACGTGGACCTTGTCCACATGAATGCGAAAAAGAGATCGCAGAAGGAAGTGGGAGTAACATCGCAAAGTAAACCTAGTTTTGTGAAGAAAACATAAATTGTTTAAAAATGTAATGCCTAAGCGACAATCTGCTGTAATTGCAGAAGTGGTAGTTTTTAAGATTTTTTCAGGTGTTACATAAGTTATGAAACTGATGATGGACTTAGTCCCAGTAGAGACAAATGATCTTAACCTTCTATCCTTTCACGGTCATTATTATTTAGTCAAAGGCAGACAAAGCGTGGTCCTAGCTTTGGGTGCACCTAGGCCAGCTTTCCGCTCGATGCCCCAGGATCCTCAAAGACACTGTCTAGGTCCCACCTCGGCTGCCGTATTGGTGCTGAAGCAGCCATGGGAATTCAGTTTACGACAAACTCACTGTGTCTCCCTACATCTCTTCACCTATTATCTCCTTTTCCCCCAATCACCCTGTGCCTTGTTATCCTTCATGGATTAAGTGGCTTAGGCTATGGAGTGACCGGGCCACCGTCACGCGTCGGGAGAACAGACTGATGGAATTCGAAAGCAGCATTACCTCCCTCCTCCCTCCTCCCACTCATCACAGTTCACCCCTGGCAGCCGTCTATCCTGACGGCGCGGGCCACGATCTGCGGAGTTCCCGATCAGTGACCTTTATGTGAAAATGCCACTGAACACCCAAGTAATTCAGTGTGGGTGTCAGGACACGGGCATCAAAACGCTGTAACATCCACACAGTCATGGCTTCCCACATTTTAGCAAGTTATGCCCTGTACGGGGCCTCCTGAGCACCACGAATGGCCACCCTCTCCATTCACCTGCTCAGTTTATGTACTAAAAAATCACCGAATATCTTAAAGTCGTGGTGAACAACAAAACTGAAGTGTGATGACTACAACAGAAAACTGTGTCTGCAAAAGGTGAGAAGGTGAGTCTGCCCAGCTGTCCAAATGGGACTTCAAACGGACTTTTCCACAGAAGCACTTATTGTTCACACAGTACTTTTGATCTGATCCATGCATTGCTTCTTTGCTTCAGAAGGATTGTACAGTGACAGGAAAAACATGACCTGCTTGCCAGATCATGGTGGCTACCCACGAGATGGCTCCTGGGAAGGCTGCCAGCAGGTGCTCAGCCAGGAAACACCCACAAAGTACAGGAGTCCCACTCATAAGAGATGCCTTCCTCTCCTTACCAACGTCAACTGCTAATAATTCCCATAATGTATGCTGCGCCTAGAGAAACAAGGCATGTTTTCTGCAACTTTTTCAGAGGGGAAGTTAGCCAATCCTTGAAGCCTTTTAACAGCGACGAATTTAGTGCCATTCTATGTAAATTCCCCATTTTCCAGTTTCAACACCGGTGTTCATCAGCTCACTGCACGTGCCCAAGCCTGTCGACGAGCTGCCCCGTCAGCACTGGACTGTGCCCGTGTCTTCATCCATCTGGGTCTCCCTCACGTGGCCTTTCCAGCTTCCCTTCCACCTCTCTGGAGGACACATTTTCTGTTCCAATAAAGGGGCACACTTGTGTAGCTCAACACTCTACAGGCTTCCTCCCCCAAACCTCACCCATTCGTTCCATAAATATTTATCAGAACACACTACACGCTGGGCAATGTGCTCAGTGTTGAGAATATACTCGGGAGCCAAAGAGACGAAGTTAGCTCCTTCACAGAGTCTACACTGGAGGGAAGATAATTACAGGAACTGACGGCAGCTTGGTGAATACAATGGGAGTTTCTAGAGCCCTGAGAGTGTCACAAAGTTCTGAGCCCATCTGAGGAAGTCACAGAGGATTCCCTGAGGAGGTGCCCAGAGATACAAAAATGGAGAGGAATGTGTTTGGAAACGTGGGGAGACCAAGGATCCTGGTTGGGGGAACACAGCTTATCTAAGTGGGCTTGAAAAGGCTCCTTGGGCTTCAGTGAAAGGACCAGTGGAATAAAAAGAGGCTAGAGAGGAGGGACAGGCTTCATAACCCCTGGAAGGTGCTTGGCTTTTATCTCAAGAACGTGGAACGCCTTCCAAACCTTAAAGTCAGGGAGTCGTGTGATTAGAACAGCATTTTGAAAAAAAAAGCTAGAAAATGTTCTAGCTTTTTACATATATTAACCTTAGCACAAAGTAGGTGCCGGCAGCTATTCCAAAGGCTAAGGGAAGAAAAAAAGCAGGGGGGGGGGAGGGAGAAACATGCCAGAGGTTACAGAGCCAGGCTGTGGAGGAGTGAGAATCTAAGCCCAAATGGACTCATTTGAGAGCCGCCATCTTCGCCACCATATAATCAAATTTGGGGATTTACCAATTTAGAGCTCATTAAACTGAGCAACCGATTTGAATGAAGAGAATCAGTAAGAATTTTCTCCTGTTACTCTCTACCTCCTTTGTGAAGCTGCTCGCTGCTTGATGCCAGTTCTTTTTTCTGAGCCTTCAGGGAGGGGCTCCCTATATTCTCTGAAGGTATCAAACATACGTGTCCTCCATAGAGCATCGCTGTATTTCTCCCTTGCTTAGACCATGCATTTCATTAGATCTGCACCTTTAAAGCCTCTGAGTATCATTCAATACGCAAATTTTAAAGGAATGTATGAGGTCCTTTTAGTAATGGACTTTGGAAAGTTACTGAATCCAAAAGGTGGTGTTTTGACCCCTATAGGATGTAATTTTGTCTGATTCAGTGTACATTAATGTAGACCGCAAAGTAATTTTAGTAAAGCTAAATTTATTCAGTATCTTAGTAGAAATCATAGGTTCAACAGACACTTATTTGTAATACAGTGTTATTAATCGTGGGTTAATTTTTTCTTATTTTGGTCAATCTTCTTTCTTGGCAAAAAATTTAAAAAAGCTGTACTTGGCCTTGGTGTTTACTGGTCCATGAATACCAAAGGTTTGGAAACCACTAATTTAACCAGTGCCATTCCCTTGTCAAATGTGAAAAAATGATAACTTAAAACTGGTAGCAAACAATCTCTTATTTGAAAAATTTAGGTGCTACCTTTACCCTCTATCTTTAAACTAGAAAGCAGGTACTCTCAAACAACCCTTCCTTACAACTAAAGCCCTTAGAACAAATCTAAACCGTCTAACCTACTAAAACCTTCTTGCATTGTCTTGAGGTTCGACTGAGAAGAATTCATATTCAAATGAACAAAAACGTGATCTGAAACTTCTTTTTAAAAAATATATGCATGCTATTCCTATCATCTTATCCATATTATAAAGTTTTTATAAAGCCTTTTTTCATATATTATGAACTAGTAATAATAGATCCTTCAGGTTTCTTTATGGGAACTTCCAACTCAGTGATATCCTTGAACTTCTAAGCCAACGGTGCACTTTCCTTAGCCCGGTAACAACAGAGCCTGAAACTGAGAAAATTACCAAGCTCCTCACTCTAAAGACAAATATACACAGAGAAACAAGACCATTGGGTACTAGCAGGGCTTCCAATTCTGAGACTGGGATGGTGTAGGGTTAAAAAAAAAATGTTCACAGTGGAAAAGGAAGCGAGGACATAGCAAATGTGAATTTCTACATGAATACATTCAGTGAAAAAAGATGCAGCCCTCTCGACACGTGTCCTCGCCCTTATTTCAGTGTTTCCTGGTAGCACAGAAAACACTAAGTTTCTGGGTTGAGTTACTTCATCCTGCCTATCTTAAGAAGATGGTTTATTCCCCCCCTCATGATGCTGATATGTAAAAAATTTGCATTAGCGTATGACTTGTGTAGTCTCCTAGTATATGATGTTCAATAAATCCTTTATTATATGGAACAAAGAAAATGTGCTCGGTCTTCCAGCTTTATAATATTCCAACATCAATTTTGTAATTCTGTTCACCTCACCCTCACCTCTGTGCTGTTCTCCTTTCATCAGCAGGGAAATAACGTAACACACCCCAGAGGGGATCAGACCTGGGTTTCAAGGTGTGACATGAGCCCAGAAACCCTGCAACGTCCTGGGTCAGTTTCCTCGCTGGTGGAAAAGAGAGACTTTCTTAAAACTTTTTTAGTATTATATAATAAATTAAGAGTTTCATCAGGGTTATGGGAGGTGTGATCCGTGGACCAATTCCCCAATAATCTAATACTAAATTATTAGTATTCGTCCATTAGAGACAACAGAGAATTTTTAGAAATTCACAGTGATGTGATGTTGCCATGACATCCAAAACCAGGATTCTACACCAACATTTTGGTGTGAATGTGTCCATATAGAAAAATTGAAAAGGTTTGTAGTGGTTTGAAAAATCACTCATTTAACCAATCTCATTCCTTGATCAAGTGTGAAAAAAATCATTAAGACGAACTGCCTTTGTTCTGACATATACCTCCAGCCTAGATTCTACAAATGACATTCTAGTCTAGTGTTTCTCTCACATACCCATCTACACCTCCATCAATCCAAATTATGTTATGCAATTCAGAGTAAGTTAAACACAAGATTTTTATTTTACAAAAAAATCCACAATGGATTGGAAAATAAATACTGGTCCCTTTGCTGCAAATACAATATCTCAGGAAACTTCTGAGAAGATGAGTGATATACTAATGTTGACAGAGCAACTGAGAATATTTCTAAAAACCAAATCACTTTACTTCCTACAATATTATCAGGATACCAGAGAATGAGCTACCAGCCTTTCACATTATAGATTTGTAAAATGTGAATCATAAGGATACTAAGTTATTTACTCTTGATAACCCAGGAGCCTATGGCAGAAAATGAAGTTCCAAACTGAAAAAGAAAAAAAATTCTGGAAAGTGAGTCAATCTTCAAAATAAACCTCCTGCTGAGTCAAAGAAAAATGAACCCAAATATCACTGAACGACAACCTCTCTGACATCTAATGGCTCTCGATAAATATTTGGATAAATATTTGTTGAATCAATTTCTGTAGTTCACACCTTGTAGTTATTTGTTATTCCACCAGATGGCAACTATGCATGGAATAAGAATGTTCGTTTTTTTTTAATCCCAGAAGTGAGTTTTCCGGATATTGAGGAACTTCAAAGGAACAAATCCAAGAGCCCTTTCAGAACGTAGACTCCTCCGGGCACCTGGGTGGCTCAGCTGGTTAAGCGTCCTACTCTTGATTTCAGCTCAGGTCATGATCTCAAGGTCATGGAACCAAGCCTTGTGTTGGGATCAAGCTCAGCGGGGCTTCTGCTTGAGGATTCACAGTCTCTGTCTCCCCTTCTCCCCCTGCCTCACCCGTTTCCTGGTGGCAACACGTTCCCTAGAGCCCGCATTCGCTCTGACTTCTCTCCTCTGTAGTAGCCAAAGAAATCGAAGTTCTTCCCAAGGCCATTCTTCACATTTTAAGTGGCTGTGAACACGGTGTTCAAGGGTAAACATTCCTCAGGTGACAGGCGCCCTAACCTGCCCGGCGGCTCCCAGCACCTGCCACATTTCCCACGTGTGTGTGGGAGTGCACAGCCTGCATCCTTCCCAGGTCTTCGGCTCAACTGCTCATGTTCTCAGTGAAACCTCCTCCACTTAAACCTCCACCTCTGCCTCTGACGGTTCCTGCCCTATTTTCAGTTTTGTTTTTCTGCACAGCACTTATTACCATTTACCATACTATATTTTTGCTATAACTTAATCCCACTAGAAAGCAAGCTCCATTAGGGCAATGGGAATCATATGGTTTGTCCCTGTATTTCCAGGGCGATCAATATTTGTTGTATGAATAAAATTATCAATTTGCCACGGGAGTAAGATCTCATCATGAACATGAAAAGGAGTAACTGTAGCTACAGACGCAGTAGCTGTGCTGTTGACACGGAAGATGCCACACACTTTCGGGTGGCCTGCTTACATGGACTTCCAGCTACATTTTTATGGACACTAAGTCTCCCTCCAGTATTTGTGAAGCTAGTTTTATGAACCCAAACCCAACGGTGTGGCAGAAAGCTCAAAGCTGCCCAAAGCTGCCCAAAGCTCTTTCTGCTTTTTGGGTTTTTTTCTAACCTTTTTTTTCTAACCTGTTTTTTTTTTTCTAACCTGCTTTTTTCTGCTTTTTGTCTTTTTTTCTAACTTTGGAACTCATACATTGTCTAAAATATATGTTTTCTCACAAATCCCCTGGCAGTGTCATGGGGTGGTAGAGAAACTAGAACTGGGAGAGGAAGGGAGTAAGCATTTATATTCACAAGTCAGGCATAAATCAGAGAAGTTGGACACGTGAAATATGCCTAAATGTGTCTCTCAATGTACCAACGGCGACTATTATTTGTGTAGTGCTTTAAGATGCACAGTTATCTACATTTATATGATTTCATTCTGATTACATCTGTGTGATACCTTCTTGTTTGAACACTGACTTTCTGAGACACAGTAGAGGTCCCTAAACCTGAGTGTTCCTCACAATCACCTGGAGGACTTGTTAAAACAGGTATCTGCCCCCCACAGCACACTCCCAGATTTCCTGACTCCAAGAGCTCTGCAGCAGGGCTAGGAGTCATCCTTGAGTCTTCCTCAATATCTTGTGACCCTAACTCTTCCACTCAGTATCTACCATGTTCCTAAATGGGAGATAAACCGAAGAAGATGGTCAGAGGTATGGACCAGTTTTGAAATCAGTGCCACCCTGGTCATTACGAAGTGAGTTACAGGGCAGCCTGAGTGGCTCAGCGGTTGAGCGCCGCCTTCGGGCCAGGGCGTGATCCTGGAGACCTGGGATCAGTCCCACATCAGGCTCCCTGCATGGAGCCTGCTTCTCCCTCTGCCTGTGTCTCTGCCTCTCTGTGTCTCTCACGAATAGATGAATAAAATCTTAAAAAAAAAAAAAAAAGGAGTTAGAAAATACAAACCAGCAAATGAAATCAAAGAACACCGTCTTAAAGGTGGCCCACGTTATATTCATCTCATCCAATCCATCTACTATTGCTTTTTATCACTATTATTTTCTCATCACTCCTGGATTATTACAACAGCCTCTGGAAAACCAAAATTCTATAGGTCACTAACTTCTTTATAAAACACTATTGTTACACAGACTCTGAACTATAGAGGACTGAGGGTCGCCATAGGTGAGTTGGGTGGGGGGAGGGTTTGAATGAGTGATGGGGACTAAGGAGAGCACTTGTTGTGAGCACTGGGTGTTGTGAGCAACAAATCACTACATTCTATACCTGAAACTAATATTACACTGTATGTTAAATGAAATGTAAATAAAAACTGAAAAAAATAGATTAGGAATCCATGATCTATCAGAGTTCTTAAGTTTCAGAGGATTATTATTTTATTGCCTGAATTACCAACAATCAACATCTTTCTTGAGGGAAAAACCCACCACCACTGTTGTTCACATCCTTCTCTCCATCAGAATGTCCCTCTTCCCAAGTGGTAGCTCCTCGTTTCTCTAGCTGAAATCTAGTCCTTCATATTCCCAGACGCCTTTGTCAATTCCTCTTCATGAAGCATCACCCTGTACAACTTGGTATTTATATTTCTACCTCACTATTTTGGAAAAGTGAAAACAAGTCAATGTGAAGGAAGCAGAAGGTAAAATTGAGAATTTGATGAATGTAAAGGCTCTTTGGGACAGCCCTATGATAAGTGTTTCTCAACCTTGTCTGCTGAAATCAACTGGGCAACTAAAAAAAATATTGATGCCTGGGTTCCAGAGCACAGCACAGGCCTTGGATGCAGTCTGGGTAGAGAATTTCAAAAGCTTTCCAAGTGATTCTGGCATGCAGCCAAGGTTGAGAAGTCCTGCTCTATGAGAAATAAAGGGAGTTAAGAGAATAAAGAATTTTTAAATGGAAGTAAACATCTGAAGAAAATCAGTAGAGAGGACTGAGGACCAGCAAACAATCCTGCAGAGAAGTCTACAGGGAAAGAACTCAGGGGCCTGTGCAACAAATGGCTCACACCGGGTTCCAGGCTGCAGCTGGAAAACAGATGGGCTGGGAAAGAATGGTGCAGGAAACCCTGCGTGAAGTGACACCAAAAGCAAATCATGGAAATGAAAGGCCAAGAAATGTGTGGGAAATATCAGAAAGGGAGACAGAACATAAAGACTCCTAACTCTGGGAAACGAACTAGGGGTAGTGGAAGGGGAGGAGGGCGGGGGGGTGGGGGTGACTGGGTGATGGGCACTGAGGGGGACACTTGACGGGATGAGCACTGGGTGTTACTCTGTATGTTGGCAAACTGAACACCAATAAAAAATAAATTTATTATAAAAAATAAATAAATAAACTAAGAAGTAGATGACCCCCTCCCCCCAAAAAAAGAAAGGCCAAGTGAATTCAGAGGGGGAATTCTGAAAAAGATGCTCCTTAGTTGGGAAGTTTTCAAAATGACAAAAGCTGATGTGTGGCAACAATGGCGTGCTGCTGAATTGGGAGATGAATATCACGGATGTAGAGAAGGTTTGAAATCCTGACTGTTCTGGTCTTCAGCAGTGAGGAAAGTCCGCGTCAGCAGCTGAAGTCATCAAGGAGTTCTGTACCTTGGAGGTCTAAGCTAGCCGCACAGTCGTGAAGACGGCTGTTATGCTCCTAAGTGGTATGTCTACGAAAAGGGGAGGTTTTTGTGGAGGGACTGTGACAGAGAGTTCTGACACCTGTGTGCACAGGGAGCCACTCATTTCAGGTTCATTACTCCCTCCTCTCCCCAAAGAATTCTTGCAGGCTAGAAAAACAAGCATATGTTAAGGTTTTTGTGTTGGTAATTCTAACAACTCAGTCCTTCCTCTTCATCACCCACACTAAACATTTTTAAAAATGCACTAAATACAAAGCCAGGTAAGTTCTAATGCAGAAACGGGTGCCCACAGTCAATGGTGGAGCAAGAACATGGGAGTCGCCAAGGCTCCTTGTCACAGGAGCAGTATGTGAAGGCTGACTCCTTTCACATCAGTGCTTCTCTGAATTCTGCTCCTTTCCCCCACTTGTGTGCTACTTCAAAAAGCTGTAGGTTTGTAGAAGGAGAAAACACTGTGCACTAAACCTCAATACCATCAGAAACACCAGATCCCACCTAGACCCTCTGAAGTACCCACACTACAGTAAATATGACGGCTGAGCGACGTCTCTCTGCAGTACGACTGCATCACAGTAATCCTCTAGTAAGGGACAGGGACACAATCGGCCTGTCCTGTAATACAAGGGAACACAGGTAAAATCACCTATCGCATCATCTAATCAGTGCTCGGGCTCTTTAGAATCCATTTCACTTTCGCAAATATTGAACCTATTTTATCCCAGTAATAAAGAAAAAGTTGCATTTATCTAAGAAACATCTAAGAAACACCCCTAATTTGAGGTGTGGGGAATCAAACCACTAGAGAATGCAAAAATACACACAAAGGAGAAATGCAAGGGAAATCCATCATGACACTGCTGTTAGGGGCAAAATAGTTCATATGATGTTCCCATGCCGTTATGACAAAATTTATTTACATCACTATGCATTAAAAGAAAATGACATAGCCCAACCCACAAAGAAGGTAGAAAACTACTATAAGAAATACCACCTTACATTGGACATAGTCTTATTTCAGATCCCAGTTATTAAATTCAAAGTGGTTTATTGATCTGTTTACAACACTCAAAGGGCAAAGACTAAGGCTGTTTTGTTCTGACATAAGGAAAAGCAACAGAAAGCGCTCAGCCCACTGGCTGCTACCTGCGAGGTGCTCAGCAAAGACAGTTCCCCAGCTCACGGACCCTTCAAAGGGCACCCACTGAAAATTCTCCAATCAAAACAAGCACATGCCGGTTCAACGTCCATATTCACAAGACACTGAATTATAAAAGTGAGGAAATGTTCATTTCATACACATGGTTAGTCAGGTTTTAGGTTGACAACAGTGAACCAAGAAAAGAAAGGAGAAACCCAATGAGGCTGCATAGAAAAGACTGACGGAGAGCAGCGTTCATGTAAAGAGCAAACCACAAAATCCTCAAGGGTTGGGTCTGTCATCGAACATGCACCCAGGTCAGTCCTCTAGATGACACAAAATGGTAATGATTCTAGAACACTGCATACTGTTATGTATTAACACATATTCAGATTATGAAAAAAATCATGAGTTACTAATTCATTCACTCCAAAAATATTTCAGGGCCTTGCACTGTGCTAGATCCTGGGAATGCAGTGATGAACACCGTCCCAAGGCATCATAACAGCTACATGGTGACACCCATCTCCAAAATAATTTTTTTAAAGATTTTATTTATTTATTCATAGAGACATGGAGAGAGAAAGAGAGAGAGAGAGGCGAGACACAGGCAGGGGGAGAAGCAGGCTCCATGCAGGGAGCCCGACGTGGGACTCGATCCCGAGTCTCCAGGATCACACGGGCTGCAGGCGGCGCTAAACTGCTGAGCCACCCAGGCTGCCCTAATCTAACATTTTGACTACTTAGTGGCAAAAGCAACTGGGTAGTACGGTGGAACCCACGGGGAAGAAATACATCATAACTAAACCTAAGAGGATTTATCATTTAAATCTTTATATAGATTAGGAACCTGGAATAATTATAAGCTATACTGGGCACTGGATTCTTTGCTGTTCACTCGAAAGCAAATTAAAATTGCTATCACTGCACATACAGATCACATAAACCGTGCTAAGAGCTTAAAGAGAGCTGCTTGTCGAGAGTAACAGTCATAAAATTCCGTACAGCAACATTTTCATGCTAAGAACAAAGAACGCAGCACAAGGACTTCCAAAGGAGTATATTGTACTTGTCCTGGCACGTACAAGAACTTCTGTTTTCCAAACTCAACTGATGGTTTCTGTACAAGGAACACGCACACACGTTAATAGTTTTCTTACCAAGACAGGGCCCAACATCTGTGCAAACATGCAGGGGAAGCCGTCCTCGGTTGTAACGTGCACCTGGACGTGTAAGGGGACCTAGACGCCCCCCAGAGCAACACTGACAAGAGGTCACACTCAGCAAAGGCAAAAAGGAAACAAAGAAATCCTGCTAGGCCCTTTTGCTGCTTGACGAGGGATGGAGACAGTTGCCACAGTAACAGAGAGGGACACAAAAACCACACTTGGAACGGACAGACTGCCTGTCAGTATTAGCACCTGAGTTGACAAACAGGTTTAATCCACCTCCTCAAGGGTCGTGCTGTCGCGGTGAAGGACCCGCACCCTCTGCTCCCGAACGAGGCTGGCTGTCGTTCTGGGGAGGGGCCCCTTTGTCCGACCCGCCCGGGGCAGGGAGGACGGCGGCGGCCCCCTCCGCGCCAGGGGACAGGGCAGCAGACAGCTCGCTCGACATGAGGACTTGCAACGGCTCCGCTCCGTCTTCCACGTCCACCTGAACGCCCAGAGCCTTGAGGATGTCACATTTGCACATAGGACACGTCCCGTGGGCCAGGATCCAGGGGTCGATGCAGTCCTTGTGGAAAAAGTGCTTACACGTGAGAACACGAACCGTGTCGTCAGGCTTGTAGAGCTCGAAGCAAACCACGCAGCTGTCCCCGCTGGCGCCCAGCTCGGCGTCCCCCTCCTTGAGGACCCGGAGCCGCAGCTGCCCGAAGGCCTGCGTGAGGTGGGTGGTCAGCCGCTGCCGCCTCCGGCTCTGAGTCCGGGCCACCCAGAGTCTCCAGATGTGGTAGAAGATGAAGTACGCTAGAGTAGCCGTTGTGACGACGGCAAAGGACACGAAGTAGTGATTCATCCAGATGACGTGCCTTCTCCCCACGTCAACGAGGACCGTGACGCGGACTCCCTTCTGGATCAGGTGCAGCATCTCCACGCCCTTCAGGTTCCCGATCATCAGCACCACGACGCCCTCAAACGCCTGGTGAGACATGGGGAACACCTGGCTGCCCGTCCCCGGGAAGTTGTAGATGATCACCCCGCTGGCCCCCTTCCCCACGGCGACCCTGATCTTCTGCGTGAAAGTGCAGCCGCCCCGCGCGATGAGCGCGAGCCACGGGCCCGCCCGGGGGCCGCCGAAGCTCGTGTCGGCCCGGCACGCGCTCTGCGCCCTCCCCTCCGGCGGCGCCAGGACCCCCGCCACCCGCTTCAAGGCCGAGCTCCTGCCGAACACCCCGGCCTCCCCCAGCTCCGACAGCAGGCGCGGCCCGACGCGAAAGGAGATGTTCACGTAGGCGGTCCACACGGCCCCGGCCGCGCAGCAGTTCTGGCCGAGAAGCCAAAGGACGCCGAGCTCCACGAGCCAGGAGCACGCGGCGCCGGCGGGCCGGGGGCCGGCCCGGGGCGGACTCCTCGGCCCCTGCACGCGGCCCTCAGGCCGACCGGCGCGCTCGGGCCCTCCGCATCTGCTGGCCATCAGGTGAGAGGAGCCACAGGAGAGAGACCTTCCCGGTGAAAGCAGGCTCCGCCGTCCTCCAGCATGTTTCTCGTAAGAAGTTCTTAAAGGTGTCCTGTGAGGCCCAGATGTTTTGTTAGAGAGAGAAGGAGGAACACTAAGGCTGGGGGGAAATTTCCAGTCTCACTAATGTAGCTCCAGACCCTGTTTACAGGGGGGTCAGGTGATTGTGACCTAAAAGACAACACAGCCAATTAGAGGAGAGCTTTGAACTTGCCGGAAACTTCTTGGTCTGCATGCTTCAAATACTGCCACGGGAGAGGCCTGTGTTGTGAGGTCAATTCAGTCCCTGAGCCACACGTTAATAGGTATCGTATCAAACTAAAAATTAAGTGCGAAATTCATATTACACATGTGCATGCGAAACCTGAAAGCCTATGCGAGAAGGTCATAGGACTGTCATTTTCTGACCATAAATCAAAGGAACATTTAACAGAATGGCAGGTTTTAAACAGAAATCAGCACTATGAATAATTACGTGGTAAAAGCAGTGAACCCTGTAATACCCCTTACCTCACATTCGGTCCCAGTGCAAATTTATTTATCATGTAAACCACTGCACTATGTTCATTTAATAAATGCTTGCTCAGGTTTGTTGGTTCGGCTTGGTTTTGACTCTGATTTTTCAAAGGAGGATTCTCACTTCTAAATCCTATAAGATGACCTGAGCTTCACTTTCTCACTCTCACAGGGACTATCCGTAGGGATGACAGTGGTAAAGGACGTTACTAATCTCTCTTCTCTGCAGACCTTGGCATTTGCTACTGATCTAATATTTTGAGGGAAGAGAGGAAGAGTACAAGGAAAAAACTACGTAGCAGTCTTAGTTTAACATAATGCATTTTGAACAAAAAGGCAGCTACTGATTTTAAAAAGAAAAACTTCAAGGTCCCCATTTAGAGTTAACCACCAACAGTTGTGCTAAAAGGTCATAGATGCTTTGAACAAAACCTTTGCCAAAACCAACAAATGTCCCTGGTGGGTTCCCCCACCCCCACCCCATACCATCAGCGCTGCCTTTCCCAACGTGAAAGGAGATGTTCACGTAAGCAGTCCACACGGCACTGGCTCTGCAATAGTTCTAAGAAGCCAAAGAAAACTGAATTTCGTAAGCCAAGAAGACCCAGCATTGTTTCTGTTTCTGTTCTTGCTACACGTCCATCAACGGCACAAAATGACTCCAGACCAAAGCAACCTGTGAACTAACCAACACGGCCAGGCCCGGGTGCCGCCACACACTTTCTCGAGGGTATTCTCTAAGTGCTTCTTATCCACTCGCTAGGAAACCAGGAATTTTGACCTTGATCATAAAGGTCTGACCTTCACACACAGGATGCTCAGAGACCGTTTTGGTTGGGTCTCACCAGGACTAAGGGAGCTAGTTCTTCTCATGAAATGTGAATCAAAACAATCTGAGGCAGCAAGGAGGAGAAAAGGATCCTACAGGCTCAACCAAAGTGGCACAAAAAGAAAATTTACCACGGAAACTTCAGCTCATCATGGTCAATTTTCTTTCCCAAAGGCCTTTAATCTGATTTTATTTCCATACAACCCATGAAGCGTGTAGTACACAGTGTATAGACTTCCAAAGTGCCACCTAGGCTGGCTATCAATGGCTTAGCATTTCACCCACAAATACGTCAGTCAATGAAAACTCAAATCTCTTAGCCTTACCGTTACACATGGGTGTCCATCTACTTAAACAGAGGCAAAATAAGGCAAAAGACAGTTTGTAAAGGCAACTAAACAAAATGTCAGCTCTGCTCTAGATCTTTACCAAAATGCACAGACATACACTTATCACCACTTTAACAAAACAAAAGCATTTACTAGGGTCACTTCTAGATGGGAAATTTGCTACCAGAGCCATTCAGTATGCTAGGATTGAAAGGGCTGTGGCTAACAAAAGTGATTTTCTTGATGATGCTCTCCTAAATGAGACCTATACTTACTTAAAATACTTTTGTTACATAACCAGAGGTGCTATCATCTAAAGTTATTACTTAAAACATATTACCTACTCAGTACTTTTGGAAACCAGACTCCATATTAATTAACCATGGAAAATTAAATCAAGATCTAATTCTATAATGAAGCTTAACAAGTGTTAGATATCAAAAATAGGGAAATAAAATTGATGTTAAAAAAAATGAAATATCATGACTCTTTGGCCACAAGGTCATAATCATTTTAATTTGAATACTAATTTACCTTTAACATATACTAAGGTTCTTATCTGGATAAGGGCCAAAAAGTAACCGTCTAATAGAAAAACAACAAGTTCAAATAGCTGGGCAAGATATGGAGTTTTATTTTAAAAACACACAAATTTCATCCTCTTTAGTACTGAGGTAAAGAAGATGAAGTTGAGCTTTCTCTAGGCATAAAGGGCTAAAAGAGAATTCATTTAATTTCAGTCTTTGGAAAGACTCGGTTACATCCTCAGAAGATTCTCCGGGTTTAAGTTTTCAGAATGTCACACTTGCACATGGGGCATGTCCTATGGGCTAAGAGCCAGGGGTCAATGCATGCCTTATGGAACACATGTCTGCACGTTAAAATACGTACTACGTCTTGGGGTTTGTATATGTCAAAGCAAACAACACAACTGTCCTCATTTGGATCTAGTTCCTTATCGCCTTCCTTGAGCACTCGCAGTTGAAGCTGACCAATAGCTTTCTTCACATCTGCTTTCATCTGTCTTCGCCTCCTGGTGGAAGAATTGGGCACTCGGGGTCTCCAGGCACAGTACAAGAAAAGGTAGGCAACGGTGGCAGCCAGGAAGGTGAACAGGGACATGACATAATGGCTCAGCCACGGCATGTGCATTCGCCCCACCTCAATGATGATGGTCACATAGACTCCTTTCTGAATCAAGTGCAGAAGTTCCATGCCTTTCAAGTTGCCTATCATCACTGCGACTATATTTTCCGTTCCCTGGTGAGACATGGGAAACACTTTGTTGCCCGTACCTGGGTAGTTATAGATGATCACCCCATTTGCTCCTTTCTCTGCTGCCACGTTGATTTTGTGTGTGAAAGTACAGCCTCCGCGTTCAATGAGGGCCAACCACGAGTGTGCCTGTTCCGGCCTGCTGAAGTTGGTCATGGGATTACAAGCATTCTGATTCCATCCTTCAGGAAGCACCACCGCACCGGACACCCTTTCCAAAGGAGAATGATTCCCGAACACTCCACTCTCTCCTAATTCCGATATAATCCGATTTCCCACCTGAAAGGTTATATTCAGGTGGGCTGTCCAAATGGATTTTCCTTTTGAGTCAGGAAGGCTAAGTAGTAGAAAGATGCTAAGCCTCAGCAGTTGAGATGAAACAGAACTAGGAGTAATTCGAAGCAGGCTCATTCCTCCATTTGCCTATTAACTGACAAACAAAAAACAACACATCAACTGTAAAACAAAGACGCTAACTCCGGTTGTTGGCAGGAGATAATTAAAGCACATTTATGGAGAAAGGCCTGCCTCGGTCAAAGGTATGTTGCTCCTTCCAGCATTTTTATTTTGGGTAGACTGTCTTTCTTATAATGAGACAGAATAGCAAGAGTTGTTATTACTACAATGTGATTTCAAGAAGATTATGACTCCCTAATGGGGAAATTGTGACATCAGAGGTAGTTAAGCCAATCCAGTTGTTTATATTAGGGCACTGCATACTGAAATCCTATTGGCCAGAAAGCTACTAAGCAGAGACTCGTGGTTATACCAGAATCAACTCTAAAGCAATAAAGCAGTTCTTTCCCACCTCGGTGAAAAGTGAAAAGCTGCCTAACGCTACTTTATATTCATTATTTTTCTATCTGTTAAGTGAAGTAGAAATCATTTACGTATCAGTACGTGTGGGTGGCCAGTCACCAGTCCTCATGCATGGTGCTATGCTACCCCATATGCTAATCCATGGGCAGTGGGAACGAATCACTCCCACTCTCTTCCAACATTAAATGCTTATCCCAGATTCAACATGAGGACCATAAACGTGTTCTAAAACAGGTACGTTGGCAATGTGCAAGGCAAATTCAACTTTTCACTATAGAGGTTACTAAGAACCTACTATGTGCTAGGCAGACACTCAGCATGGTTCATACACTGGAGAAGAAAACACACACCTACTATGTGAAGCTTACAATCTATTGAGGCCAGATTTTAAACACACACACAAAGGTATAGCTCTAGGTTGCAGTAGCATGGCTCTGAAAGTAAAAGGGTATCAGAGGAGTGAATATAAAAGGAGCCAGACTTTGATTAGGGGGCCGAAGCACTGATTCTCTAAGGAAGTGTGGTGCTTGGTCTAAGACTTGAAAGATAAATCAGAATTGCCCAAGAAAAGAATAATATTTCAGGCAGAGGAAATGGCAGCTTCCAGATGCTAACACAGGAAAGAACGTAGCAAGTGAGAAGATGTGAAGCAATGTGTGTTTGACAAAACAAGAGAGTAGGAAAGGTGATGAGGGAGAAAGCAAACAGCAGTCAGTGTTCAGGACCAAGGATCTGGGGTTAGGTCCCAGGGACGAGAGAAACGCTGGAGGGTTCCAAGCTGGGGAGGCAACTTATAATAAGCATTTTACAGTGTTGACTTGTTAACGAGTACACTTTGGTGCCCTCCGTGGGAAGTGGGTCGGAGGAGGAGGAGAGCAGAGCGGTGAGATGAGCCTAAGTAGACAGCGGCTTGGAACCCCTGAAAGAGCAGAGACGCAGACAAGTCCGCGAGTTACTTCAAAGGTTGAATTAACAGTCGTGGTAACTGGAAAGGTTGCAGTGGGTACAGGAAAGGATGACCACAACCGTCACCAGTTACTACATTATTGTTGCAAACTATGCCATCTTTACTGTTTTAAAGATCCTTTAATGCTGATTTGCTTCTATTTAATAAAATTTTTTTATTTAAATTCAATTTGCCAACATATAGTTTAACACCCAGTGCTCATCCCAAGTGGCCCCCCTCAGTGCCCATCACCCAGTCACCCCATGCCCCTGCCCACCTCCCCTTCCACAACCCTTTGTGTGTTTCCCAGTTAGGAGTCTCTCATGGTTTGTCTCCCTCTCTGATTTTTCCCACTCAGTTCCCCTCCTTTCCCCTATAATCCCTTTCACTATTTCTTATATTCTCCGTATGAGTGACACCATGTGATGATTGTTGATTTGCTTCTATTTTAAATATTCACCTGAAGTCTGTTTCAAGGCTTCAATAACTTGGCAATACTCAAACATTTATTATATGTTTTATATGGGATATACTCTATGTCCTGGGCATGCTAGAACACCCTGAGGATAAAAAATAAAAAATAAAAAATAAAAAATAAAAAAGGCAAGACAAAAAGGAATCAGAGGCATGTGGAGAGAATTTTTTCATTTTGACAAAGCATTTAATTGTACCCCCTTGCCCATATTATTTAATATTTATTTTTAAAAATAAATTTGGAAACAAATTTGCATCATCCATACCATTTTCTTCAAGTGTCATTCAGTTCACAGCTGAACGGTTGTAAAGACATCGAAAATGCAGACTTTCCCCAGTTGCAGACCGAGTGAACTCCTGGCCTATTCCATTCACAGTGATGAAGTGAAGCCTTACTAAGAAGACTGTTTACATCATCACATTAGAGGCTGTTCAATCTGTGATTATTAACATTTGGAGGTAGGATTTTAAGAACTAATTCTGCAAGTCATGGGAGTAAGTGGTGCAGCATAAGGAGTACAGGCAATGGTATCGTAAGAGCCTCAGGTGGTGACCGATGCTAACTACACGTGTGAGCAAAGCATCCAGGATAAGCTTGTCCAAACGTTACGTGTACACCTGAAAGTAACGTGACACCGTGTGTTTGTCACACTTGAAAAACACAACTGAAACAGATTTTAAAACACTGGAATTACCTTCTTCAAATGAGTTTATTAAAAAATCACAAAGTTGTGGAGATGTACACAGCGTGGTGACTACAGTAAATTAATAAAGTATTCTCAAGATTTACCAAGAACATAGATCTCAAGTGTCCTCGTCTCTCTCTCTCACACACACACACAGATGATAACCATGTGAGGGGATGGTGATCTGGCTTCGTTGCTATGATTTCAAGACAAACACATGTATCAAAACATCACACTGTATACCTTGAATTTACACAATTTTCAATTATGCTTCAGTAAAGCTGGTAAAAGTAATTCTTTTAGTTTGCTAATTTTTAAGGGCAAAGAGTTTATATGTAACTATATTTTGCCTTAAAACACATCTCAAAGCTCAAGGTTCTTTGTATGTTTGAAAAGACAGATTTGAAAAGTTCACTACCTCATTGTGTTTTCCTCACCGTAAGGTGAAGTAGTTAAGGCAGTGACTCTAGAGACAAATTCAACCGCAATAAACGATCTTTTGCTTCCAACACAGTGATTTCCAAACAGGGAACACCCTTCCTTTCCAAAGGGATACTTGGGCTATTTCTGGAGACATTTTTGATTGTCACAATGGGAGTGTGCTACTGGTATCTACTGGGTAGAGGCCAGGGATACCTTTAAACATCCCATATCATGTGCACGACAGACCTGTGAATTAATTAGCTGGTCCCAAAATGTCAACAGTAAGGGGAAGAAACTAATGGAACAGGCCTGGGAGGAAGAAACTACCCCAAAAGGAATTTCTTCATGATAAACAATCATATCTAAGCTCGTATCATGGAGTAAGTTTTTATAATTGACAAAAAAAAAAAATCTATCAACGATGCCCTCACCCCATCTCCGTTTCCCATCTTCCCTGGAATAGAAACAGTGGAGACCTGCACAAGAACCTATTAGTCCGTGTAGCCTGATTACAAACTGCATCCATTTCATCAGGACCAGATCCCGAGTCTTTTCTCCTGGGTCCAGGAGAGCTGAAGAGAAGACAAGGGGGAGGGTACATGGGCTGGGTGACTGGAGCTATTCTAACCTGCTCCTTTCCGACCACGTATTCAATACGCAGACTTCTTTTTAAGAGCCAAGAATTAAAGTTTTCACTCTGCCCTCTGCAGGAGGACTGAGGGGAACTGAAATACACTCCTGTGGTTGGTTGACCCAGTGGTTCAAAAGCCCCCCCTCCTTCCACCTTGCCCTTCTGCCTCCTACGCTGGTCTTCCCCTTACTCAGGCTCACATCACGATCCTCCCCGGGGGCGGTCACTGCACCTGGCAGCAGGCAGCAGACGGACCACATCCAGATGCACAGAGACTTTTCTGCTACTGTGTCTACAGAGGAACAAGGTTTAACAGAGACCTACCCAACTGCCTTGATGTCACTCTGGCTAGCGGAGCCTCACAAAGCCATGCCTAACGGAACCCCCAGAAATCAGAGTAGGATCGTGATGATAAAGGTCAGGTCAACCTTAGCTGTGATCTGCTGAGGAGAGCCCGTCCCCCGGCAGAGCACGGGGCGAGAGGGGCTGTAAAGGGAGCTGGTGCTCTGCCACCGGGAGGAAGGTGTAGCCCGGAACGTGCGCAGGTAAACAGAGCAGCTGCAAGGCTCTAAATTCCCGAGTTTTACTGAAATAACCATTAGCCACAACAACCGTGTAGTCCACACCATACGGTCTGTACTGATGGGAGCCACAGCCTGCGTTACAAGGACCACAACGCGGCTCCGACGCGACGGAGGGCGTCACCCAGGCAGGAGAAAGGGGTCACACCCAGATTAGGAATGTGCGTGCATACATCTTAACTTCCAGGCTCCGACTAACATTTCAAGAAAGGTTATAATTTTCATTAAGTTGGGGGTGTGTAAAGCAGGTGATCTCTGTCCCTCTGCTGTCGGTCAACCTCTGTTAGGAATCTTCAAACTTAAAAAAAAAAAAAAAAAAAGGAATCTTCAAACTTCCAGGAATCTCTCCTCTGATGAGCGAAACAGTCCAATATACGCATACAGCATTGCCAAGGTACTAGCTCTAAGATACTGGGAATACTGGAGACACTTCAAGAAATTTCACAAGTCGTAGTATCCAGGAACCCACCAAACACACTGGATTTGCATTTAATAAGTTTGAAAACTATGTAGGTTTTCTGCGAGTAATTAAATGCATCATATTGGGAACTGGCAGGAATAGAATACGGACTCAAAGTAGTTCACGGAGAACCACCAAAAAGCAAATAATGCTGATATTTTCTGAAAGCGGTTACCTTATAAAACTAAATCTTAGCTGAAAATTTTATGTTTGACTGTAAGCTCGAAAGTTCTCATAAACAATGGATTTTCTCAATTTCTCCCGTAAGTTTACTACTACTTGCACATATTCTCAGATATATGCAATAAAAAATTCTTTAACATAACAATGGACTTTCTCCTCTTAATATTTCTGAACCCAGAAATAAGTTCTGAATATGCTAAAGTGAAATACAGTGGAGTTTTAAAATAACATGAGCTTCTGAATTACCATGAAAGTCACATACTATGTACTAGCTCAGGCCCAGATGCATGAAAACCACAAAATTTACTCAGGCTCTTCATTATCCTTTGTATTAACCAGTTTAATGACTTTCAATATCATTAAAGGCTCTAGTAATTAGGTATATTAGAGAAAACAAACAGCCAAAGCAAACACATTTTAAATCACCACATCACTAACCACGGTTTCTTCACTAATGTGAGCCAGTATTACTATTCCCCTCTGTTTACCTGCAGGCCTAACACTAAGAGTCAGATGCAGGGAGAAAGTTTAGCTTGTGTGAGAGTCCATAGCTCCAGGAGCCAGCACACAGTGAGGAAGGGGAATACTCGCATTTCTCAGCCCCTCTGGAGCGCTGGCTCAGAAGAGCTTGCTTGAATGAATAACAGGGCCACGTTTAACCACACCTGAATGAATACTCTGCACTGCTTTTGTTTGGCCTTCGAAATCGTTCTCCCTGTGTACGGTTTTGCAATAGCATCTTATCTCTCATCATTGTTTTGCTCACCTTGGAATCATTCTGTTGCCAGAGCAACCTTTAGACAAAAAGTAATGAAGTTTACAATGGCATTCCTGTTTGCTTAGATGGCCTGCTCGATCCGAAGAATAATACCCAAGCATTAAGAATGGAATATACGCCTCTCCAGCCTAGTCCTCTTTCCTTTGATCCAGCCTCGTTTTCTACCATTAGCAATCCTGAAGTTTATGCTTCCTTAGTTCAAACAGCTGACAGTTTCCCGAACTCTTATTGCACCAGTCACTATAGGAGACCTTACGCAGGCTTTATCCCTTCTACAAAACTGCCCCGATGATAGGGACACCGATTGCAAATGACACCAATGACTTTCTTCCCTCAAGTGAAATCCCTTGCCATGTGACTTAGCAGCTCCCTCCATCAGGAAGTGGGATTTATTTCTACACCCCTTGAATCTGGAGGGACCAGCGACTTATGTAGGAGAACAGATTAGAGCAGAGGTACTGATGTGCCGGTTCAGAGCCTAGGAGGCCTTATGCTCTTCCCTGGTTCCTCCTCTCTTGGAACTCCACCACGCTCAATAAAGAAGAGCAGCCTAACAGACACGAGAAGCGACTTGGAGGAGACCCTGGGTAACCTCGCTGAGCCTACCCTCGATCAACCTACAGACAGGCCAACACAGGTGAGAGCACAGGATGAGTAGGGATGTCTATGTGATCATGAAGACAGAGTCTAGCCAAGACCTGAAGACTCACCTAGTCAACCCTAGACTTCCGAGCAGTAACAGATACTGACTCTTATTTTGTAGTTTATGAAAAAAATGTCCCCAATATACAGGGTTTTGTGGGGTGGTTTATTATGTAGCAGCTGATACAGTTCTCTCCACAAAATTATCTTATCTATTAATTTCCTTGCGGGGTGTGAGTCTCAATCTCTCATTTTTTCAGTATTCATCCTCTACCACTGTATCTAGCACATCATAAATTCTCAGTGAAAGCTGAATAAATTGATAGTGTCATGATCCTCCATATTCTAACCTACACTGTTCCTCATGCAATACCGTATCTCTTTAGTTTTATCTTTATAAGGGTGATAATCTTAGAGTACAACATAGTTAGAATATGTAAAATGAGTTCACTTTTTAATTGCTCTGTAGACTTAATCCTCCAAACTGGATTTCCTATAGCCATACTTTAATACAAAGACAAACAAGCATTTAGAATATGACCAAATCTCAAAAAAAAAAAAAAAAAAGGGCAACCCGGGTGGCCCAGTGGTTTAGTACCTGCCTTCGGCCCAGGGCATGATCCTGGAGACCCGGGATCGAGTCCCACATCGGGCTCCCTGCATGGAGCCTGCTTCTCCCTCTACCTGTGTCTCTGCCTCCCTCTCTCTCTCTCTCTCTCTCTCTCTCTCTCATGAATAGATAAATAAAATCTTTAAAAAAAAATATGACCAAATCTCTTTAAATTGTAATGGGTATAAACCAAACCCATTTCTGGGTTTGTTCTGTTCTGCATTCAGAATTCAAGTCAAGGTTCACATAACTAACACGGAAAGGTAGTCGACAGAGCAAGAACACATTACTAACCAGCCTGAGAAGTACTTCGGGAGAACCTTCACACCGTACCCTTTGCACTAGGAAGGACAGAGGAAGGAGCTGAAGGTCTTCAGGGAAACACAAGATTAAAGGCGATATTTGATGGTGTGCTCATCTTTCTTTGATCCAAGGACAAAAGACATCTTAATCCTGACCCTTCATTTAGACTAGAGTTTTGTTTGAAAGACTGGAGAATAAATAACATACTTAATAAAAGGGGAAAAAATACCAAAGCAGAATCTTTTGAATAAGCACCAAAACTTGTTCTGTTCTCTTAGTAGACTAGTCTGCCCCTGGAGTTAACAAGAGCCAATGATGGGGCCCAAACGAGTTATGAAGGTTGCTTTTGGGGCTTCGCTGCTTTAGAGTGGTTCTAGACCCTGAGGTCGACTCTAGGCCTTCCTAAGCCCAAGTCAGTCGTCGAAGGTTCCTGTGTGTTGCCTTCCCGAGACCAGTCCCGCCGAGCACAGTTAACTCTGAGTAAGCTCTTAGCGGCCAGAAACAGCAGGGTAGAAGTGATTAAGGAGATTTTCCCACTTAGATCAGTTCTGTTTTTCCAATTCACAGGTCACAAAACCCTTCCTCATTTGTGAGGTACCTGAATCCCTCCCGGGCGGCAGCAGACAATGAAGAGCCGGAGAGCGGAGTCATCACAGCCAACGCAACTGCGCGGAAGCCTCTCGCTGTGGGACAGACCTGCCGTGACCCCCGGCCTAGCTGAGTGACCTGAGCCACAGTGAGCCTCAGGTTTCCATGTGTGAGATGGGGAAGCGGCGTCAGCCTCCCGGCACCACGGCGGAGGATCAGATGGCCGCTGTCACACGTATGGGCAAATCACCAAGCACACTGCTGGCACAGCAAGGGCTCGCGAGATGGGCCTTTCCTCACCTTCCCAGTTCTACACAGCCAATCTCTCTCCGTTTTCCACCTGATTTTTCTGTACTTTCAAAACCCATCTCAGTCTCCCCAGACAAAAGAACCTGCTCCTATAACACCCTGTTTTTGCACCTCTTTACAGTCAATCTTGCCATACATCACATGCAGCCACATGCTTGTGTCTGTTCATGTTTTGCTTGATTTAAAATGTCTTGTGAGGAGTAGTGTTAACTTATTTTCATAAAGCCTGTTTCTTCTCCCCTTGCTGCTATACTAGCACAGGGACTAGTGCTCAGGGTCAGGTCCCTGTCAAATGTTTAACTTTCCAAGCATTTATTCTTCAAAATATGAAGACATGCCAGCAGCTTTGGCAACCTCTGCTTCGTAAAGCCACCATTAAAAAAAATACAAACAGGCGATGATTTGACAAGTCTTCCCTCGGCTAAGAATGATTTGACAGCAGTTGTCCAGAAAAGGTTTATTTAATATCACAAGATCAGGGGCCATCTGTCTTACATTTTCTCTCCAAGAGAATTAATTCCATCCACATCTCTGTATCTTAAAATGGAATAATATACAGCCATAAACTAACAACTATTTCTAACGTAGAAGTAGAGTCTGCTGAATTAAAAATCCTTTAGTTAGTCTGTATATCAACATATCCGTATCTCAAGTCATCCATCAAATGGTCATTATAAGAAAAGTATATCAGATCAATTTTGTACATTTTAGCACCTCAAAGCCCTAAATCAGAGCAGCAGTAATGCTGAAAACACAAAGTTCTAAATGAAATCAACTTTTTCACCAACCCAGTTTGGCTCTACTATCCCGAGCCAAAATGCAATCAAATTCTGCAATACCCAGAGACCTGATTAAAATCCTAGCATTCTAAGAAAGTCTCTCTACTGACACAGAACATCTGGTATCACTTTCCTACATATAACATTCGCTCCTAAAGACTAGAAATCTATTACATAAATGCCTCTTACTGTCACCAACTGAACAGCTACTATGATTTTCCATTAGAGAAAGTATTTTGGGATTCACAAAGGGGGCAAGAAAATATCTGATTATTAACCTAGCATGTATGACCAACTTCAAACAAAAGGTCCTTTTTTCCCTTTATACCCAGAGACCTCCCATAAAAACAAACAAGACAAAGTACTAACCCTTTTGTTCCACTCTCCCGCCACGATATTGTTTGCTACGCTGAAAAGGAGACTCGTTTCACCAATTACTCGTTACATTACTAACCCGCATCAAACTCCAAGAACAAGATTCAGGTCACCAATGACTCAAAACTCCACTTGAGATTTAAGGAAAAGATGTTATCACGTGAGGAAGCAAAGTGCCTGTAAAATCCACATAAAGAGCTGGTTCTAGGCAAGACAGAGCCGAGTTGCGGCTGTCACACTGCTTTACTGAGACGGCACTGAAGTCACCCAGGTGGCCGAGCTCGCCCATCGGCCTCCCACGTGCGTCGGCAGGTGCCTGCCTGGCCGAGGACTGCGCGCCCGGACACGGACTGACGGCCGCGGGGCCACGTCGCGCCGCAGGACAGCGGGAGCCACGAGCAGGTGTGGGCGGGGGAGAGGCGAGACCGCGGGCAGGGAAGGGCCAGGGGCAGAGCGGCCAGAGGGCGGCCCACGGGGCCAGCGAACCCCGGCGCCAAGTGCTGCGGGAACGGCAGGACCCCAAGTGCCCGAGCCCTGCCATCGGCAGCGCCGGGGCAGCAGGCGTGGCTCTGGGGCGCCCGGGGGAGCCTGGGGCCGCTCTGAGGCTGGGGTGACCAGCGTGGAAGCGGCAACCCAGGGCGCCCCCGGAGCACCGTGGGGACTGGCTGCCCACCTGCAGCGCGTCCCAGAGAGGCGGCTGTGAGGGACAGAACCCTCCAGAACGGGAGCCGGCAGCATGAGCGCAGGGCCGCCCGCCAGAACCAGCCTGTGCCCACGCTCACTACCGAGCCGCTCACCCCACGCTCTGCCCCCACGCCGGGGAGCCACCCTCGCCGGCACACGCGCCTCAGTCTTGGCCCCAGCAGGGCCCCCTCAGAAGACCGGCCCAAACCCCCTGCCCGCACCGCGACTCCGACCCAGGAGTCTTCCAAGTCGTCTGTTCTGGCAGCAGCAGAGACGGGCTCCCCTCACCAGCGTCCCAGAGCACACTTCCCCAACACTCCCAGTCACACCAGGGACCAAACGCGGCCCACGACGCACCAAGAGCCTCCACAGAAGGCCGGCCTGAAGGAGACAGCGGCCAGCACACAACAGAGAGCGCGTGCACGCCCGCTGAAGACAGGCCCAGACGCGCCGGGCCCGGGAAGAGGGCACCGCAACCTGCAGGCACGACAGGACGTCCTCTTGACGAGGCCACTCCTCTCAAGAACGAAAGTAGTAGTGACTTTCCTAATACGGAGAAACAGGCTCAGAGACCCAGACAAAACAAGACCGAGAAATGTCCCAAATGGAAGAACAGGACAAGCCTCAGCGGGAGACCAAGTGAAACAGGCCTAAGTAACACCCTGACGGAGAATTTAAAGCAAGGATCCTACTGAACCTCAGAAGGGTGAGACAGACCTTAACAGAGCTGAGGAGGAACAGAGATAAAGGGCTCAACAGATGAAATGGGAAACATACTTGAAGGAATGGACGTCAGGCGGGAAGAAACAGAGGAACAGATTAATGACCTACAAGACAGAGTAACGGAAAGAAATTTGGCTGAACAAAAGAGAAAGGGAATATGCAAAATGAGAATAGATTTAAGGAACTCTGATTCCATCAGCTAACGTTCATAGTATAGGAGTCCCCAGAGAAAAGGACAAAGAAAAGGGGACAGAGAATCCTTTTGAAGAAATAATAGCTACAAAGTTCCCTAACCTGGGGAAGGAAACATATCCAGATCCAGAGGCACAGAGAACTCCTGAAAAAATTAACAAAAGCACATCCAAAGACGTACTGTAATCAAATATCACAAAATATGCTGATACCAAAAAAACACTAAAAGCAGCGATACAAAAGATGACTTGATATATAAAAAGGAAACCCCATGAGAAAGCCATCAGATTTTTCAGTAGAAAGATTCAAAGCCAGACAGGAGTGGAACGATATATTCAAAGTGCTAAATGGGAAAAAACCTGAAGCCAAGAGTACCCTATTCAGCAAGGTTATCATTCAGAACACGAGAGAGTTTTCTAGACAAAAAAAGCTAAAGGAGTTCATGACCACTAAACCAGCTCTACCAGAAATATTAAAAGGGACTCTAAGTGGAAAGGGACACCAAGTGACAGTATAAAGGTAGAAAACACAAAAGCAGTAAAAAATGAGTATTTCCATAAAAAAAAAAATCAGTTAAGGATCTCATAAAATATAGGACACCACACCCCTAAAATTTAAGAAGAGATTCAAATTTAATCATAAATTTAATACAGACTGCTATATGCAAATGTTACATAATTGTTACATAAACCTAATGACAACCATAAATAAAAAATCACTAATATGCAAAGAATAAAAAGAAATCCAAATATATCAGTAAAGAGGGAAAATCTTCAACAACCACAAAACAAGTAATAAAATGGCAATAAATACACAATAATTACCTTGAATATAAATGGGCTAAGCGCTCCAATCAAGACGACATAGGGTGATGGAATAAATAAAAACCAAGACTCATCCCTACACTGCCTACAAGACTCATTTCAGACTTAAAGACACCTGCAGATTGACAGTGAAGAGATCGAGGGGCGCCTGGGTAGCCGAGTTTGTTAACACCTGCCTTTGGCTCAGGTTATGATCCCAGGGCCCTGGGATGGAGCCCTGCACCTGGCTCCCTGGGCAGCAGGAAGTCTGCTTCTCCTTCCCCCCTGCCCCTCCCCGTACTTGTGCTCACTCTCAAAGTCTTTTAAAAAAGGTGATGGGATAGAGAAATATTTATCACGCTAATAGATGTCAAAAGAAAGTTGGAGTAGCAATACTTATACCAGACAAAATAGACTTTAAGACTGTAACAAGAGACAAAGGAGGGCTCTACATAACAAAAGGACAATCCAATGAGAAGATTAACCATTATCACAACACTTACGCATCCAAAAGGAGAGCACCAAAATAATGTAAACAGTTAAGGAGAAACATAAAAGAACTAATCAATAATAATATAGTAATAGCAGGGGACTTTAACACATCAATGGACAGATCATGGAGACAGAAAATCAACCAGGAAAAGTTGACTTTGAATGACTCTCTGGACCAGATGGATCTAACAGATATATTCAGAACATTCCATCCTAAAACAACACAATACACACTTTTTTCAAGTGCACGGAACACTCTCCAGAACAGATCACATATTAAGTCACAAAACAAGCCTCAACAAATTCAAAAAATGCAGGTCATACCAGGCATCTTTTCTGACCACAATGGCTATGAAACTGGAAGTCATTCGCAGGAAAAAATCCAGAAAGATCACAGAAAGTAAGAGTTTAATAGCTTCCTACTATACAATAAAGGGGGCAACCAGGAAGTAAGATAAAAAAGTACATGGAAACAATGCTTTGAAAGTGAAAACCATGGCTCAAAACCTTTGGGATGCAAAGATTTATTGAAAGAGATGAGCAGATGATGGAGTAGTTAGGGGACCCTAAACGGGCCCCAACCCTGAACAGGGCGAGGCCAGCATCCCATCACTTTCATCTACTAGGAGACCAATCTGAGGATTAGGAAAACAATCCGCACACCTGGAGGGAGAGGTGGCGGCAGATGGGAGGTTCAGAGACGTGACCTGGGGGGAGAGAAAAGCCGGGGTGCTGTGAGGGGAAGGAGCCCTTCTGTGGAGAGAGGTCAGGGAGAGAGGGAGCACGGTGCGGATGGCTCGCCCAGTGCCTCGGCTGGGATCCCCTGGGAGCACTGGGAGAGAACGCTCCCTGCTCCCCAAGGACGACAGGCCTGCCATGCAGCAGCAGGGGCCAGAGACAGGTGCACAGGGCAGGTAACCTGGTCGCTGTGCTTCCCCTGGGACATCAGGCAATCCCACGGGCACCGGGCACACAGCTGCAAGGCTCCCCTCAGGGGAGAGGGAGAGACCCACACCCGGCTGGGTGCCGCTGAGATCTGGAGCTCGGAGGAGAGCCTGGGTGGCTTGGTCAGGTAAGCGTCCCATTCTTCCTTTGCCCTCAGGTCATCGTCTCGGGGTGGTGCGATCGAGCTGGGGATCAGGATCTGCACCGGGCAGGGAGCCTGCCTAGGGTTCTCCCCCTCCTGCTGCCCTCCCTCACTCCCATGCACATTCCCTCTCCAAAAAAAGAAAAAAAATAAAAGAATGGAGTTTTGAATCCCAGCCACTGGCTAGAGATAAAATACAGGAGAATTGTGGCCTTGGCACTGAGTGAGCCGATGGCTGGACACTGGCAGGTTGAGGTGGGGATCTGACGAAAGCCTGCAGCACAGGAGGGGAGACTGCTTGCTTTTCTGGGAAGGCTTCCTGAATGGCAACGGCCAGGAGCTCCCCTCCCCGGGGATGAGGGCCAGAGAGACACCACCTTCCACCCCGGAGCCCACCAGCATGGTCATATTCAAAGACAAACACAGAACCTTCAGTGGTCCTGGGGTCGCTCACACCAACCCTTGAGCCCACCCCCATGCCCTCATCTCACCTCCCAGCAGGGGCACCTCTGCAAGGGCAGGTCTGACTAGGAGCCAGCGCGGCAGGCCTCTCCCCAAAGGTCCCACCCCGGCCCCCACATGTACCAAGTCTACTGATCCCATGGTGCTCCAAAGCATCAGCTTCAGTTCTGGCGGAAACAAGGCCCGACTTTCCTCTTGTTTTTTTTAGGTTTTATATATGTTAAATTTCTTTTATCTTTTTCTTTGGAATCAGACTTAACAGTTTCTGTTCATTTGTTGGCTTGTTTTCCCTTATCGGTTTTTTCTTTTTGGATCAGGCTTTTTTTCTTTTTTTTTTTTTCCTTCTTTTTCTTTCAATCAGGTTAATTTTTTAATTTTTTAAAAGATTTTTATTCATTCATTCATTCACTCATTCATTCATTCAAGAGAAAGAACAAGCAGGCAGAACAGCAGAGGGAGAGGGAGAGGGAGAAACAAGCTCCTCACTCAATCCCAGGACCCTGAAATCATGACTGAACCAAAGACAAACAACCCACTGAGCCACCCAGGTCCCCATCCCCTCTACCCTCGCCATTTTTTTTTTAAATCAGGCTCATCTTAAATCAAGGCACACCTACTTAAAAGTCCAAACACTCCCCACTGCCAGTAAGGAGGAACTCTGTAGAGGACTGACATGCAGGAAAGAGCAGCCAAAACAGCAGCAGAGTGCATCCCACGTATCTAGAAACACTTCCTGAAGAACCAGGCCCTGGACAGTGTACAATCCCTTCTTAACATGGTATAAATCTCAGGAGTAGGGAACTTAAGTTTTCATAATATGCAAAATACAGAAACCTAGACAGTGACAAGCCAGAGGAACTCTCCACAAAAGCAAGATCAAGAAGAAATCAGAACCAGGGACTTTTCTCAAAAGAAATACAAGCAGTGGGATCCCTGGGTGGCGCAGTGGTTTGGCGCCTGCCTTTGGCCCAGGGCGTGATCCTGGAGAACCGGGATCGAGTCCCACGTCGGGCTCCCGGTGCATGGAGCCTGCTTCTCCCTCTGCCTGTGTCTCTGCCTCTCTCTCTCTATGTCTATCGTGAATAAATAAATAAAATATTAAAAAAAAAAAAAGAAATACAAGCAGTGTATCTGAACAAGACTAGAACAACAAGCATAAGAATAGTAGCTGGGCTTGAAAGCAGCATGGAAGACACCAAAGAAATCCTGGCTGCAGAGATAAAAGACCTAAAATCTAGTCAAGCAAAAATTTTAAAAATGCTGTAACTGAGATGGAAAACCGATTGGATATAAATCACAGTGAGGATGGAAGAAGTAGAGGATCAAACAGGTGATGTACAAGACAAAACTGTGGAAAATGAAGCTGAAAAGAACAGGGAAAGAAAACTATTAGATCACAAATACAGATTTAGGAAACTCAGCAATCCCACAAAATACAACAGTATCCCTAATGTAGGAGTCCCAGAAGACGAGCAGAGAGTAGGGAGTGGGGGGATGGAGAAAGGGTCAGAAAGTTTATTTGAACAAATTATAACCGAGAACTTCCTTAAGCTGGGGAAGGAGACAGGCATTCAAAGCCCAAGAGGCACAGAGAACTCCCCTCAAAATCAACAGAAACAGGTCAATGTGAACACATATCACAGTCAAACTTGCAAAATACAAAGAAAGAATTCTGAAAGCAGGTAGGAACAAAAGGTCTTTAACCTACAATGGTAGACTCATAAGGTTAGGACATTTCATAGGACAGACCTGTCCACAGAAACTTCTCAGGCCAGAGACAAGTGACATAACATATTCAACGTGCAAAATGAGAAAAGTATGCAGTCATTTATCCAGGAAGGCTGTCATGCAGTATAGGAGAAATTAAGAGTTTCCCAAACAAAACCTAAAAAAGTTCGAACACACTGAAACAGCTCTGCAAGAAAAGTTAAAGGGGACTCTTTGAACTGGAAGGATACAAAAAGCAACAAAGACAATCTACAGGAACAGCAACTTTACAAGTAATACAATGGCACTAAATTCAAATCTGTCAAATAATCACTCTGAATGTAAATGGACTCAATGCTCCAGTCAAAAGACATAGGATATCAGAATGGATAAAAAAAATAAAAAGAAAACAAGAATCATCATGTGCTGTTTACAAGCAACTCATTTTAGACCCAAGACACCTCTCCAGATTGAAAGTGAGGGAACCATCTTATTATGCTAATGGACATCAAAAGAAAGCTAGAGTCACCATCCTTACATCAAACAAACTAGAGATTAAACCCAAGACTTTAATAAGAGATAAAGAAGGGAATTATATCATAATAAAAGGGTCTATCCAACAAGAATATCTAACGATTGTAAACATTTATGCCCCCAATTTGGGAGCAGCCAAATATACCAATCAATTAATAACAAACTTAATAAACTTGGTAATCATATAGTAATAGTAAGGGGACATTAATGCCCCACTCACAGCCAGGGACAGATGATCTAAGCAGAAGATCAACATCAAACACCAGCTTTGAATGACATGCTAGGCCAGATAAACATATATTCAGAAGACGACTTCATCGTTAAGCAGCAGAATACACATTCTTTTTGAGTGCACATGGAACATTCTCCAGAACACATCACATACTGGGGTCACAAAATCAGCGTTCAATCAGGAGGACAAAAAGACTGAGATCATACAATACATGTTTTCCAACCACAATACTATGAAACTTGAAGTCAACCACAAGGAAAATTTGGAAAGACCACAAATACAAGGAGATTAAAGAACATCCTAATAAAGAATGAATGGGTAAACCAGGAAATTGAAGAAATTTTGAAAATACATGGAAACAAAAGAAAATGAAAGCACAACAGTCCAAAACCCTTGGGACATAGCAAAGGTGGCCTTATAGCAAAACTGGCCTTCCTCAAGAAGAAAAGTCTCAAACAACCTAACCTTATGCCTAAAGTAGCTAGAAAAATAGCAAATCAAGCCTAAAACCGGCAGAAGGAAAATAATTAAGATTAGAGCAGAAATAAATGATACAGAAATTTTAAAAATTCCAGAACAAACCTAATAGCTGGTTCTTTGGAATAAGATTGATAAAGCCCTAGCCAGACTTATCAAAAGGAATAGAGAAAGGACCCAAATAAATAAAATCACGGGTGAATAAGATGATATCACAATCAAGGCTGTAGAAATACAAACAATTATAAGAAGATTATGGGCAATTATATGCCAATAAATTAGGCAATCTGGAAGAATTCCTAGAAACATAAATTACCAAAAGTGAAACGGAAAGAAACAGAAAATTTGAACAGACCCACAACCAGCAAAGAAATTAATCAGCAATCAACAATCTCCCAACAGACAAGAGCCCAGGGCTGATGGGTCTCCATGGGAATCCTACCAAACGTTTAAAAAAGAATTAATGCCTATTCTTCTGAAGCTGTTCCAAAAAATAGAAATGGAAGGAAAACGTCCAAATTCATTCTATGAGGCCACCATTGCCTTGACTCCAAAATCAATGTCTGCACTAAAAGAATTACAGACCAATATCCCCGATGAACGTGAATGCAAAAATTCTCACCAAGATTCTAGCTAATAGAATCGAACAATACATTTAAAGGTTTATTCACCATATCAAGTGGGATTGATTCCTGGGCTGCAGGGGTGGTTCGACATCCACAAACCCATGTGATGCACCACATTAATATAAGAAAAGATAAGAACCATATGATCCTCTCAATAGATGCAGAAAAAGCATTTGTCAAAACTGTATCGTTTCTTGATAAAAACCCTCTACAATGCATAGAGGGAACATACCTCAACATCATAAAAGCTATATACAAAGGACCCACAGCTAATATCATTCTAATAGGGAAAACGGAACTTTTCCCCTAAGGTCAGGAACACAGCAGGGATGCCCTCTCTCACCACTGTTGTTCAACAGAGCACCGGAAGTCCAAGCCTCAGCAGACAACAAAAAGAAATTAAAAGCATTCAATTCAGCAAAGAAGAAATCAAGCTTTCATTCCTCGTAAATGACATGATCCTCTTCTACGTATAAAACCTGAAAAAAAAAATTGCCAGAACTAGTACATGAATTCAACAAAAGTCAAAAGGATATAAAATCAACATACAGAAGTCAGTTGCATTTCTCTACACTAATAATGAAGCAGCAGGAAGAGCAATCAAGGAACTGATCCCATTTACAATTGCACCAAAAACCATGAAATACCTAGGAATAAACCTAACCAAAGAGGTAAAAGGTCTGTATGTTGAACACTACAGAACACTATGAAAGACGACACAAAGAAGTGGAAATACTTTCATGCTCATGGATTGGAGAATATTGATAGAGGAAGATAAAAAGCATCTTAACAGCAAAGGAAAAGAATCAACAAAATTAAAAGGCAATTGACAGAATAGGAGAAGATATTTGCAAATGATATATTGGATAAAGGGTTATACCCAAAATCTATACAGAACTTACCAAACTCAACACCCACAAAACAATCCAGTTAAAAAATGGACAGAAAACATAAATAGGCACTTCCAAAGAAGACACCTACATGGCTAACAGACATATTAAATATGGTCAACATCACTCATCATCAGGGAAATACAAATCAAAACCACAACGAGATCGCACCTTACACCTGTCAGAATGACTAATATTAACAAACTCAGGACAAAACAAATTTTTGTGAGGATGCAAAGAAAGGGGAGCCTTTTTTGCACTGCTGGTGGGAATGGAAACTAGTGCATCAACTGTGGGAAAAGGCGTGGAGGTTCCTCAAAAAGTTAAAAATTGAACTACCCTATGACCTAGCAATTGCACTACTCAGTATTTATCCAAAGGATACAAAAATAGTGATTCAAATACGTATTCAATGCTTATAGTAGCACTATCAACAATAAATTATGGAGAGAGCCCAAACGTCCATTGATTATGGATGCATAAAGAAGATGTGTGTATACACACATACTACACACACACACACACACAGGAATATTACTTAGCATTCAAAAAAATCACATCTTGCCATCTGCAACAATGTGGAGGGAACTAGAGTGTATTATGCTAAGCGAAATAAGTCAGAGAAAAACAAATACCATATGATTTCACTCATGTGGAATATAAGAAAAAAACCAGATGAACAAGGGAAGAAAAATAAGACAAAAACAGAGAGGGAGGCGAACCATAAGAGACCCTTAACTAGAAAACTGAGGGTTTGGGGATCCCTGGTTGGCTCAGTGGTTTAGTGCCTGCCTTTGGCCCAGGGCATGGTCCTGGAGTCCCGGGATCGAGTCCCACATCAGGCTCCCTGCATGGAGCCTGCTTATCCCTCTGCCTGTGTCTCTGCCTCTCTCTCTCTCTCTTTCTCTCTCTCATGAATAAATAAATAAAATCTTTTTTTTTGAAAAAAGAGAACTGAGTGTTCTGGAGGGGAGGTGAGTGGGGGATGGGCTAATTGGATGATGGGCATCAAGGAGGGCACTTGTTGGGATGGGAGGGCTGTATACATATAAGTGATGAATCTCTAAATTCTACTCCTGAAACCAACACTACACTATATGTTAACTAACTTAAAATGTAAATAAAATTAGGGGCACCTAATTAGGGGCCTTTGGCTCAGGCCGTGATTCCAGGGTCCTGGGATCGAGTCCCATACTGAACTCCCCGCAGCAGGAAGCCTGCTTCTCCCTCTGCCTGTGTCTCTGCCTCTCTCTCTCTCTCTCTCTCTCTCTCATGAATTAAGAAGATCTTTAAAATATTAAATAAAATTTAAAAATTCTTTGGGATGTATCAAAAGCAGTTCTCAAAGGGAAGTTTACAGCAATACAGGCTTATGTCACAAAGAAAAATGTCCAAAAACCTAACCTTACACCTAAGGATATAGAAAAAAAAATAACATTTAAAACCAGAAGAAGGAAGGAAAGTTTGGAGCAGAAATAAATAACCAACCAACCAACAAAACAACAGAGATCAATGAAACAAGGAGCTGGTTCTTCGGGGCAGGGTAGCGGGGTAGGGGGGTGTGAATCAACGAAACTGATGAATCTCTAACCAGACTCCTCAAGAAAAAAGAAGAAGATTCAAAACCACAAATAAGGGAGGAGAAATAACACCACAGAAATACAATCATAGTATTATGAAAAACTCTATGTCAACAAATTAAACAATCTAAAAAAAAGATCAATTCCCAGAAACTTAGAAACATAACCTACCAATACTGAAAGAAGAAATATAATATTTGAATAGACCAATTACAAACAAATTGAATAAGTAATCAAAAAATTCCCAACAAGGGGATCCCTGGGTGGCGCAGCAGTTTGGCGCCTGCCTTTGGCCCAGGGCGCGATCCTGGAGACCCGGGATCGAATCCCACGTCGGGCTCCCGGTGCATGGAGCCTGCTTCTCCCTCTGCCTGTGTCTCTGCCTCTGTGTGTGTGTCTGTGTGTGGCTATCATAAATAAATAAAAATTAAAAAAACACATTCTATCAAAAATTCCCAACAAAAGCCCAGGACACAACAGCTCATAGACAAATTCTTTTTTTTTTTTTAAAGATTTTATTTATTTATTCATGATAGTCACACAGAGAGAGACAGAGAGGCAGAGACACAGGCAGAGGGAGAAGCAGGCTCCACGCACCGGAAGCCCGACGTGACATTCGATCCCGGGTCTCCAGGATCGCGCCCTGGGCCAAAGGCAGGCACCAAACCGCTGCGCCACCCACGGATCCCTCATAGGCAAATTCTACTAAGCATTTAAAGAATGACTAATACTTGTTCTTCTCAAACTACTCCAAAAAATAGAAGAGAAACTTCCAAGTTCACTCTGAGGCCAGAATTACCGAGATACCAAAACCATATAAAAACACCATGAAAAAAGAGAACTAAAGACTAGTATGTCTGATGAATTCACATGCAGAAACCCTCAGTGAAATACTAGCAAACTTAATCCAACAATACATTAAAAAATATTCACCATGATCAAGTGGGATTTAGTCTGGGATTATAAGGGCGGCTCAATGTTCATAAATCAGTGCAACACATCACATCAATAAGAAAAAGAACAAAAACTGTATCATCATTTCAACAGACATAGAAAAAGCATCTGACAAAGTACAACGTCTATTCACAATAAAAACCCTCAGCAAGCAGGTTTAGGGGGGACAAGCACCAGCCCAGAGGTGTCTGTCATCCTCAATGGGAAAACAGCCTTTCCTTAAGGTCAGGAACAAGGCAAGCATGTAAACTCTCACTGCCTTTATTTTGTTTTTGTTTTTGTTTTTTTTTTTGGTTTTGCTTTTTGTTTTTTGTTTTTTTAAGTAATCTTCACTCCCAGTGTGGGGCTCAAACTTACAATCCTGAGATCAAGAGTCACATGCTCTAATCACTGAGCTACCCAGGTACCCCTCCCTCTCACCACTTTTACTCAACATAGGACTGGACGTCTTAGCCACAGCAATCAGACAAGAGGCAAAAGGCATCCAAACCAGCAAGGAAGAAGTCAAAAAGCAGTTAGAATTTTTTTTTATTTGCAGATGACGATACTATCTACAGAAAATCCAGAGGGCTCCACCAAGAAAAACACTTAAACAGATAAACGAATTCAATAAAGTTGCATACACAATACCAAATCAATCTACAGAAATCTGCTGCATTTCTCTACAGCAATAAGGAAGCAGCAGAAAGAGAAATTAAGGAAACAATCCCACTTAACAACTGCATGAAGATACGACGCCTAGGAATAAGCCTAACTGACGGCAAAGACCTGTGTACTGAAAACTATCAAACATTGATGAAGGAACCAGAACACAAAGAAATGGAGACATTCCAGGCTTATGAATTAGAAAAACAAGTATTGCTACAGTGGGTACATCACCCGAAGCAATTTCCATATTTAATGTAATCCCTATCACATTACCAAGAGCGTTTTTTTCCCACAGAGGTAGAATAAAAAATCCTAAAATTTGTACTAAACCACAAAAGACCCTGAATAGCTGAAGCAATCTTAAGAAAAGCAAAGCTGCAGGCATCACAGTGAAGGAAATAATCAATACAACCGAAATGCAACCTACAGAACGGGAGAAGGTATTTCCAAATGACATACAGTAAAGGGTTATTATCCAAAATATATAAAGAAAGTATACAACTTAAAACTAAGAAAAAAAAAGTCCAATTAAAAAATGGGCAAAAGACATGAACAGGCATTTCTCCAAAGACAACATATAGATAGCCAAGGGACATGTGAAGACATGCTCATAGTCGCTTACCAAGGAAATGCAAATTGAAACTACAATGAGAGATCACAACTTGTCAGAATGGTGAAAATCAACAACACAAGAAACAGGTGTCAGTGAGGATGTGCAGAAAAAACAATCCTTACACAGTTGGTGGGAATGCCAACCGGCATAGCCACTCTACAAAATATGGAGGTTCCTCAAAAACTTCAGAACTACCCCACTATCCAGCAATCACGCTACTGGATATTTACCAAAGACTACAAGAACAGTAATCAAAGGGGGTACAGGCACCCTGGCATTCATAGCAGCATTTTTTTTTTACACCAGCCAAGATACAGAAGCAGCACAAGTGTCCCATCAATTGATAAAGATGTGGCATGAGTACATGCATGCACATGCACAATGGGATAGTACTCAGTCATAAAAAAAAAAAATGAATGAAATCTGGTCATTTAAAAAGACACAGAGGAGGGCCCCTGGGTGGTCCAGTCCGTGAGGCATCTGCCGCCGGCTCAGGTCATGGTCCCAGGGTGCTGGGATCCAGCCCTGTGTTGGGCTCCCTGCTCAGTGGGGAACCTGTTTCTCCCCCTGCTCCTCCTGCTTCTGCACACATGCTCGCACACACTCTTCTTCTGTCAAATAAATTAAAACCTTTAATCATAAAATTTTATAAAAATAAAATGACACGGATGGAGAAATAAGTGAAAAATACCATCTGATTTCACTCATGTGGAACATAAGAAACAAATTGAGCAAAGAGGGCCAAAAAAAAAAAAAAAAAAGAAACCAAGACACAGACTTAACTACATGAGAACAAACAGATGGTTAGCACAGGAGAGGTTGGGGGTAATACGAAATGGGGGGTAAAACTTCAAAAAGGAGGAAAAATGACAGTTAACCTGAAAATAATACGTGACAGTGTCTTTATTTCCAACTCTATTAGGTTCACAGTTTCTATCCTCTACAATGTTTTGAATTATTTCTACTTGTTTTATTTTTAACTTAGTTTTCTGTATCTCACTTTTTCCTTTTAAATTCTTTGGTAAATTTAACGCTTTCATCAATCACAGAATAAAATGAAACCAGAAGTAGAGCCTTAGGTTAAACAATTATGGAAAGAATCCCTGAAAAACTGGGAAGACAGTCACAAAACTTGTGGGTTTTTTACATTTGTGTCTCAAAAACATGCAAGATGGGCCGAGTGTGAGACAGACTGAGAGCAAGTTAGACAAAACCTACTGCCACATGAATAAAAAAGGACCCTCAAGGATATTATTACTGTAGTATCGATACCAACCGTTCCAGCTAGTATTTCAACCACTGTACTTCTATAACTTGTTGAATTATAGTGATTTATCATGTTCTTGCTGTGAGCAGTGACACGAACTTCAATCTGAGTTTTTACGGAATGTTGGCGGTTAGCACTTTATATATTTGACTATTCATAATGCAGTTCATTTCTTTTTTTTTAATTTTTTTATTTATTATTTATGATAGTCACAGAGAGAGAGAGAGGCAGAGACACAGGCAGAGGGAGAAGCAGGCTCCATGCGCCGGGAGCCCGACGTGGGATTCGATCCCGGGTCTCCAGGATCGCGCCCTGGGCCAAAGACAGGCGCCAAACCGCTGCGCCACCCAGGGATCCCCATAATGCAGTTCATATTATTCAGAATCTCCAATCTTTTCTCCTTTATAAGGAGAAAACCAAAACCAAGCAACAATCTCTTAAACACCATAGAATTAGTTAAGTAGATGCATCAGGATTTGACCCCAAAGTCCATCTGAATGTCTCAGAGCCCAATTACTTTTTTTAATAACTAGGTTGAGATGCGTCATTGTTTCCCATAGTGGATACTGGCCAAGAGCATCTTCTTCTGATGTTGAGTTTGTCCCCAACTTTAATATTAAAAATCTTGGGGATCCCTGGGTGGTTCAGTGGTTTAGCCCCTGCCTTTGGCTCAGGGTGTGATCCTGGAGTCCTGGGATCGGGTCCCATGTCAGGCTCCCTGCATGGAGCCTGCTTCTCCCTCTGCCTGTGTCTCTGCTTGCTTGCTCTCTCTCTCTCTGTGTCTCTCATGAATAAATAAATAAAATCTTTAAATATATATATTAAAAATCTTAATGGACCATAGGAAACATACTGCAGGGGTTTTACCAGGAGTATCAGCCATGATTCCATCTGTCGTACTTGGAGCACCGCTCATTTCGACAATTATGGACACAGGTATTTTGCGCTTCAACAACATCAAAAAGGTTAATCATATGAACTTCAAATTAGTGGGGGGTTGTTTGCTTTTGAGTATTTTAAGATGCAAGATTTTAAAGAGCTAGAATTTTAGAACGCTCGTGTACTCGTCACACAACTTCAACGAATCTTAACACCCGAGACACATTCAGTTCCTTGAACTACGTAACACAATGCCATAGACTGCAAGGCTTGCAACAGGATTTTCTTCTTCCTCATAGTTCTGGAAGCTAGACATAGAGAATCAAGGGATTGGCAGGACTGGTTCCTCCTGCAAGCTCAAAGGGAACCTGGTCCGTGCTTCCTTCCACATTCTGGGGGTTCCCCACAACCCTCAGTGCCTTGGTATGAACCGGCCACTCCCAGGTCTGCCCTGTTTATCTTCGTGGGTGTTCTCTCTGCCGTAGCTCCTTTTTCTCCTTTTATGAGGATACAAGGACGTTATAAGTAGAGCACACTCTACTCCTGTATGCCTCACCTTCTGCAAAATAGTGTTTCCAAACAAAATCACATTCTAAGGTTCTAAAGAATCTGAATTTGGAAGAATACCATGCACCCCAGTACAGTATGTTTGTTCCTAAGAAAAATAAATTAGAAGCCCTTTATATACCATCCAGATAAACCTTATTCTGAAATGTGGTATTAATTTCAGGAAGCTTTATGTGCATCTATTTATAGAAATAGAAAAAAAATCACACTACACATAATAAGATTATATAAATAGAACTATACAAACCGTTTTTGCAATTTTTTCGATCATTGTCTTCAAGATTTACCAATTTTATTGCATTCTACTGTATGGGTGTCATGCTGTGTACTTATTCACTCGTTTATTGGTATTTGAGCTGTTTTCACTTCTTAATATCTCAAATAATGTTACAACGGACCTTCCTTTATGAGCTTCCTTGTGCTCAACTTTCTCTAAAGTATATCCTGGAAGTTCAATTTCCAGGTCAAAAGATATACAGGCACTACAGAGTGCTTACGAAGATTCACAGCTTCAGCCAGAAGCATGTATATACTCATTCCCCTATATCCTTATTAAAATTTCATTTTTCCAAGTTTGTCAATCTAAAAGACAAACAGTATCTCATTTTAATCTGAATATCCTTGATTAGTAGGATGTTAATCATCTCTTGATTTTGTAGTGGGTCCAATTGCTCCAGGATATATTTGATATCCATGTCAAGTCCCTGGAGCTTATGAATGTTACTTTTCTTGAAGACAGTCTTTGCAGATAAAATTAAGGATCTTCGGGGATCCCTGGGTGGCTCAGCGGTTTCGCGCCTGCCTTTGGCCCAGGGCATGGTCCTGGAGTCCCGGGATCGAGTCCCACGTCGGGCTCCCTGCATGGAGCCTGCTTCTCCCTCCTCCTGTGTCTCTGCCTCTCTCTCTTTCCCTATGTCTATCATAAATAAATAAATAAATCTTTAAAAATAAATAAATAAATAAAATTAAGGATCTTGAAATCATCTTCAATTATCAGGTGGGTCCAAATCCAAGGATAAGTGTCCTTATGGGACACAGGAAGGTGTGGCAGGAAGGATCGAAGGCGGCCACGTTCAGATGGAGGTCAACTCTGGAATAACGGATCCAAGGGGTCGGGAAGACAATGCCCAAAGACACCAGCAGCGGGGAGCAGCTTTGGAGGAGTCTCCCCTAGACCCGAGAGAATGGACCTCGCTCACATCTTGATTTCAGATGTCTAACCTCCCAAACTAGAAGAATGAATATAAGTCATTTTGTAGCAACTGTTACAGCAGCCACACGAAAGTATTCCAGTTTATTAACCACTAAGATCTCCTATATTTTGAATTGTTATTCATATTTTAACATTTTATTTTTTTTTTATTCATGAGAGACACACACAGAAAGAGAGAGGCAGAGACCCAGGCAGAGGGAGAAGCAGGCTCCCTGCAGGGAGCCCGATGCGGGACTTGATCCCAGGACCCTGGGTCATGGCTTCAGCTGAAGGCGGACTCTCAACCACGGAGCCCCCCGGGCGCCCCTGTTATTCATATTCTTTACTCATTCTGCTCAGAGACTGTTTGCCCTTCCATACAGACGTAGAGCAGTTATATATGTATTTTAGGTATTAAGCCTATGTGCATTATAGGCTTGTTGGCTGTAATACCATCTGTTTATAACCACCCGCCTTCCCTGCCACGTTGTCTTGTCCTGTGAAATATTTCTGCTTTTAGAAAAAAAAATTTTTTTTTTCTAATCATTTATGGCTTGTGTCTTCTTTGGCTTAAAAAACCTGCCATCCTTTCTATTTTTGCCTACATTTTCCTCAAAGTTCTTGCTTTTCGCATGTGTATTTAATGTCTAGAATGTATTTGTGCAGAGTGTGAGGACAGATGCCAGTACTTAGCTCCCTATGGGAGGCCGATTATCCTGGCGATGTTTATTCATCAGTCCATCATTTCATTAAAAGTCTGTAACGCCCCTTGGGAGCCCAGCAAGTGTACATCCACGCGCAGGTTTACGTAGGACCCATTACGCAGCATTGACAGCGGGGGAGCAAACAGGCCCTCCCGCTTCCACCCCTGCCCCTGGCAGGGCACGTCCCCCTGCACCACGCCTCTTCTCCTACAAAACCTTGGCTACTCCGGATGCCGTTTCTCCGTGTAGTTTCAGGATCCGCATCAAGGAACAGCAGACACAGCAGCAGGCCTGCTGGGGGTGGACTGCACTGCCTGCCCCACTCACCGACGAGCTGGGCGTCCGATCTCCCCAACCAGAAACGTGTTCTCTACGTTCAGTGAGATTTTCTACTATTTCTCCTCCCCTGGAGCCTTACAGCATTTAGCTGGATCCGTGTCTCACGAGTACTTTATGTTTGAGAATGACTTTCTTCTCCTGCCATCTTCCCGGCTAAGAAGTAAAAGACTATTTTCTGTGTGTCTGCCTACTTTCCTCCGGCAACCCCGAAGGCCTCTGTTCCAGCAGGTTCCCTACGGCTCCTCCTGAAATGGTCTAGGCAGGAAACAGCACCTGCAACTGGGGACAGTTTACAAGTTTAAGGACTCTTGTCTCACTTTCAGTGGCCAGGACTTCATATTGGATAGTCAGGGTGACATCCTTCCTTGTCTTACTCCTGATTTTCTTTGGAAAACTTCAAAGTCTTCATTAACTAGGAGACTTTCTTTTTTTTTATGGTATTATAATTTGAGTTTAGTTTTTTGACTTATTTTTTATTGGTGTTCAGTTTGCCAACATAGAGCATAACACCCAGTGCTCATCCCGTCAGTGTCCCCCTCAGTGCCCATCACCCAGTCACCCCCACCCCCCGCCCTCCTCCCCTTCCACCACCCCTAGTTCGTTTCCCAGAGTTAGGAGTCTCTCATGGTCTGTCTCCCTCCCTGATATTTCCCACACATTTTTTTCTCCTTTGCCCTTTATTCCCTTTCACTATTTTTTATATTCCCCAAATGAATGAGACCATATAATGCTTGTCCTTCTCCGACTGACTTACTTCACTCAGCATCATACCCTCCAGGTCCATCCACGTCGAAGCAAATGGTGGGTATTGGTCGTTTCTAATGGCTGAGGAATACTTTCTGTGAATAATCTGAAATTCAAGAGCTTTTTTAGTGCCCATTTTTATCCTGCCCATTTTTATCTTGAACCCATGCTGAATTGTAATAATGTCATTTCTGTTGCATTAACATAATCATGATCTCTTTTCTCGGTATGGTATTAACAGTTTTAATACTGATTCATCCGCTCAGGGCATCACGTGCTGCAGGACACACAGAGCACTGAAATGTATTTCCTGATATTCGATCAAGGATCTTTGTATCCATGTAAAAACACTGCTGTTTGGTTTTCTGTTCTTATCTTTTTCCAAGATTGGTTTGTACAAAGAACCAAGCACTCCTTCTAATTTCCAGAACAGTTCTTAATGAGAAACTATTTTTCCTTGAAGGTGTGGTAAAAGTATTTGAGCCCAGGGTCTTGGTCGAACAGACTCATCACTTCACTATCTTCATGAACAAACAGCAGTTCATCCGGGCTTTCTATTTCTTCTTCAACTTCTCCAACAGAAATATCGCTTCATAGAAGTCTCCAGATTCATCGGCCCGGCCTGTTCAAAGCAGCCGAAACCACCTGAACTACGACCGTGCTTACGGGCGCCTCCTCACTGATCTTGGTGGCCGTGCCCAAGTCTACTACAACCAGGCTTTAGTGCTGGCTTCTTTGCTGGTTTGGTTGTATGTTTACTACGTTCAAGTTTACTCTTTGAGGCTGTTGTCTACAGAATTCAACACCCGGACTCCGCGACACGGCAGTCACCTGAGGCAGTGGTACATTCCGCAAAAACCACAGCAAAGACAGAAAAGCAAAGGCTAAAGGTTTAGGGGAAAAACAGGCCTTGGCTGCAGTGCTTCCCAGACGCTCTCCCGCCCACGGCAGCGGCGCTGATGTGACCCGGCGGCCTGCCACTCGGGCATCCACGCCGAGACGTCAGGGGGCCGCCGAAGACGTCAGGGGGCTGCCGTCCCTTGGCAGGGCAGCGGAGGCTCGCCTCCTCGGGGGCGATGACGACTCCCAGCGGTTCCCTTTAACCTGTCTACACCCGACCTGCAGTGCTCGACGGCCGGGCGCTGCTCCAGGGATGTGGCGGGACCTTCTGCAGCCGAGGCCGGGGGGGCAGCAGGGGGGCCTTCCACCAAGGAGCCAACACCGATGCAAACACACGAGGGTTTATTACAAGCTCAAGCTTGGCTCCGAGTATACCAACACAGCAGAGCAGGGACTTGGACCCTGAGACTAAGAGGCGTAGCAGCTTTATAGGGCCAGTGGCCCATGGGATTGTAACATACGCAGAAAGTTGCAGTCATGTAGGTCCACACGCAGGTGCCCGATTGAATTACACCTTACCCTATAGTATCCATTTGAACTGGCCTATTATTTTGGTCAGAATCCACGTGCAGTTTTGGCGGGCACGAGGCGGGGTTACATTGTTATGAGCCGATTTCCCATTAGGGTGTGCCCAGCGGCTTGACTAGGGTGGGGCAGAGCCTTAAACAATAGGCAGGTCATGTGGGGGTCATACGGGAGGTGGCGGGTGCAGCACACAATGGAGTCAGTCCTGCTCTGCTTGTCCAGGGGTAGGGGATTTTTGTTAAATTTCCTGGCTCCCACGTTTGCAACACACTCACATGAGGCAAGCCTGAAGCAGCGTGCGTCTATTTACAGCCACTCGACGCGGCGCAGAAGGTTCAGTTTCTGTGGAACGTCAACAGGCGTCTCACTACGATGGCAGGAAAGCTCAACGTGGACACACACGTTGTAACACACACGTGTTGTGTTTGACTTTTTATCACCAACAACATTTGCCACTGAAGGGAAATTCATAATGAGCTAAAGGACAAAACAAAGATCGTCTTGTGGTGCAAATCCTCTCTCCTTTTAACTCTTCCGTATGGTCAATGCTTCTCAACTGAGGATACGACACATTCCCAGTTTATTTTTGTATCTGGCATCACCTATCACTTTTTACCACCTTGCATTAACTTCCCAAATAGCCTGTCAAGAACCTAATTAGGAAATGTTCTCCTCTCCTCTGCCTGGTCCCACAAACAAACAAAAATGGACATATTTAGTAGCAATGCCTCAATAGTCTGGCAACTTCAAAAATGTGTAAGTCGAAGGTACAAAGACAGTTTATTTTTCTCTTTCGGAGAGCGCATGCACAAGCAGGGGGCCAGGGGCCGAGGAAGAGACAGAAACTGTCAGGCAGGGTCTATGACCAGCATGGAGCCCGACACAGGGCTCGATCTCATGACCCCAAGATCATGACCTGAGCCAAAACCCTGAGTCGGACGCATCACAGACTGAGCCAACCAGGCGTCCCAAAGGCACAAAGACATTTTTTTAAAACAACAGACCATAAGTAGTTTTTGTGGATTAAATTTTTAAATTTTTAACTGAAAATACTAAATGGGTACGACCGTGTAAAAACTTTCTACAAAGATTGTAAAGAACATGACAAAAAGTGGCAAAAACTTTTTCTCCCAATGAGACTATAAATTGGCTTCCAGATAATACTTAGATTTTTCCATATGGAGGTTATCTTATGAATGAAAAAGTAATTAATTTTTATACCCTTAAGTTAACAATAATGAAGTAGCATTAAGATAATAAGGAATAAAAACACTCCACTACAGAAAATCTCATACAACATTCAGCAACTGAAATCTCACCATCTTCTCACTCAAGGGCCTTGAATTCAAGACTGCACCGTGCAGAGGATGATCATTTTCCTCATGCAGTAAAATTACTAGGCAGAAAGTACCAGAATACTATCTATCTGTAGTATGTGCCACATTCTTTTTCAGTGCACATTTAGGGTTTAGTAAGGTAGAAACTTTGTGTAGCTTACGTGACCGTCATTACGCAATTCAGTCCTTGCACCTTAGTCTGACCACCAGGACCATCATGTCCACGCTGCCCGTCATATCCCTACACATCTATAGATCTTCTCACGTGGAAGTCATGTGAGAGGATAAGGGGGACAAAGGAAGGAGAGGAGGAGGAGGAGGAAGAAGAGGAAGAGGGGGAGAGGAGGGAGGGTCACCTACAAGCAGTATGGGGAGCTCAGTCCTGCAGGACAGTAGCTTTCTCCAGATCCAGGAAGGTGGAAAGAGCCAACAGGACGCAGGACAACGGAAAGCAAGATGCACGTGTGATCTTCGGGCAACTCTAGCTTCTCCCCCCTTCGTTGACGAGTCAAGTACAGATGAGGAAGTTTAGTGAAACGAGGTGCTGTGCTTTGAGGGCTTGTGTCCCCCCAGATTCCTAGGCTGAAATCCTAGGTATTAGGAGGTGTGGCCTCTGGAAGACACTTACGTCCTGAGGGGTGAGCCCTCACGAATGAGATCAGGGCTCTTGTGAAAAAGACTCCGTGGATCCCCCTAGCCCCTTGCACCTACGGAAACATGGGAAGAAAGCACCGTGGACGAGCCAGAAGTAGCTCCTTGCCAGCCACACACTGACTCCGCCAGAACCACGACCTCGGGGCGTCCCAGGCTCCGCAACATCGAGAAACACGTTTCTGCTGTTTGCGGGTTGCCCCTGCGTGTTCTGTTCTAGTCTAGCAGCCTGAATGGACTACGGCAACGCTATCAGCTGGCAAGGAACCCAAGGAGGTCCCCGTGTGATCCAAGCACCACAGCACTTAGGAGAAGAGAGGAAACTCCGTGGATCAGAGAAGGGAGCCGAGAGCCAAGGACTCTACACCGTGAGGACAGCGTGGGGAGCCGAGGACCTGACCGCACCCACGACACGGCAAGGAGCAGAAGCAAACAAACTCATTTCTCACACAGAACTGGACCGAGAACCTACAGTCAGGGTGCGTTCGCTCTCGCTTCCACCTCCAACCTGCTGCATCTACAATAATCACCTGCCACGTCCTGTTTCAACAGTACAACCTTCAGGGACGGCCCCCCGACGCCGGCCTAAGCGTATGGATTTTGAAGAGGTGGAGGAAAAAACAAAAAAAAAAAAACAAAAAGAGAAGCCAACGTACAAATTCCTCTGTTCTAAGGACTCCACCCCCTTTGCATCCATGGGAAGAGCCAAGGTCGTGGAGCCAAGGCCTCCGAGTGTGGGAGGAGGAGGGCCAGCAGGCACCTCCGAGGCTTGGGGTGCTGCTGAGTATACTGAGAGCTCTTCAGAGGCGGTGGGAGGAGGAGGGCCAGGGAGGGAGGAAGGCAGCCGAGGGGGCCAGAGGGGGAAGGGCAGCCCGACGGAGGTGGGGCCGGCGGCCGTGTCCTCTCGGCTCCCCAGCTCGTGCAAGGCATCTACTGTCTCCTGATGCGAGGACCCAAGGGCGACCAAGTTCACGCCGGCCCCAGCGCTGCGAGGGAAGCCAGTCTTCAACACCAAGGCTACCGGGCACAGAAAGAGGAGGAGAAGCTGGTCCCACTTGTTCTTCCCAACATGCAGGGCGCCGAGGTGAAGTCTCTGCGGTGCCCGGGCTCTGGAAGGACCCCTCATCGTGCATCTATAGCGCTCACGCTTGAACGCCGACCCCGGCTCTGCTAGAGGTGCGTGTGGTTTCATGAGGGAAGTACAGCACAGCGGGGGGTTTCCCTCCCATCCTGGCCTACGTGACATAGACATTTTCAGAACAGAAAAAAAAAAATAGTCAAGCTAAAAACCCGGCAGCATACGAAGGATAAAATATAGTCCAAGGTGACGAAAAAAAAAAAAAAACACAAAGGTAGAAAATCATCGCTTACCGTTTTATCAAAAAATCATGTAAAGATTAAAGGCCATCAGGGAAAGAAAGATTCTCTCCGCAAATATTTGTTGTGATTTAAAAAGTAAACACTTAAAAATAAAATAAATAAAATAAGTAAGAAATAAATAAAAAGTGAAAACCTGTTCCTCCCATCTCAGGACAAAAAAGGAGCTCTTGCACCCGACAACTACGACCACCAAGATGCTGCCCAGACGTCAGGCTGGCACCCGCACTCAGTCCCCTACCTTAGCGGAGGGCCGCTCCGACGGCACGTGGTCAGTGGGGGCGGCTGGAGGGAGTCAAGGCGAATCCGAGTGTGGCCCCGAGGGCGTCCCGCCCATCGAGCCAGTGTCAGCCGCTCCGGAGATAATAATAAATGCACGACGCCGCGAGGACACCGTGTCACTGAAGAATCGGGAGTGCGTCCCCTTCTGAACGTGATTCGGGCAGACGCGCCAACACTTGGGGACGCAGGTGGGGATGCGGACACGCAGCATCAATGCTATCAAACCACACACGCCTAAACGGAACTGGACACGGAGAGAGCATAAGGCATGGGACAAGCGTGTGTCCCCATCGCACGAGGAAACTTCCGGATCCTCTACCTCACCCCCTGTGAACCGTGTGCGTCGGTCCACGTGCTACACAGTGGAGCACGTGTGACTCTGGCCCGACGGCTGGACCGTCCTGTGACTCACGGGCCTGAAACATGCGGCGCGGACGCCCGGTCTGACTAGTCAGCGGCGCCTCCGGAGGACGCGCTCTTTCAAGCCATCGGCGCTTCAGGGCCCACAGGCAAGGCACCCTTCGCAGTGCCCTCCGTGTCACGCGCCGTGACGGCCCAGCCTGCCCCAGCTCCTCCCGGTCGGGAGATGCCCACGGGACATCAACCTCACGGGCATGATGTTCTCACGTCGAGGGTGCCGCCGGCCGCCCGGGTCGGCTTGGGCCTGTGCGGGACGCGCGAGGGCCGTCAAGGAGCCGCCCTAGTCCTCGGCACTGCGTGTCCGTGTCGCCCGCAGGCCCGCGCATCCCCTGCCCACCACCCGGACTCCGGGGTCCAGGGACCCCGCCGTTCTCGCCCTTCTCTTGCCAGGACTTAAGACAGATCCCGATCAGCGCTTCAGTAACTGCTTATTCAAAACCGATTAGGTGGCATCTAAGTGTTGAGCAGCACGCAAGCCTCGGGTTCCTGCTCCCGGCGAGCTTCCCATTAGGCGGCAGCACACACGGTCACACGGATTAAGTGCTGAACTGGGCAAAACAAATGGCAGGTATTTCTGGGAAAGCAACGCTCCAGGTAGTAAGAGCCGTGCATGTTTCGCGCCGTGCTTCGCAATCAAAAATCATTAATTGGTTTAATCGTCAACGATCCCGGGAGGCAGGTGCCTCGTCACTGTTTTACAGATGAAGGAAACGCAGTGGGGAGGAGTCACGAGGATAAAAGGCGTGAAACCCGCGTCTCCACCACGGAAACGAAGCACCGTTGTCTCTGCCTGCTTTTCCCCCTTGTGCTTTCAACTCTGTTTTCCCTGTGATGAGGCCTTCGCGCGTCCTGCGAGTCAGATTCCAACCATTCCGGGGACAGGAGCCTTTCGGGCTGTGGGCAAAGCCTCGGAATCCCTTCCCAGGGTCGTGTTTTTAGACACAGATTCATAAGGTTATGAAGGAAAGCAGTTTTGCTGAAAGAATTACAAAAATATTTTTACAAACAAATGTGTGGGGCCGCCTGGGGGGCTCAGAGGTTGGGTGTCTGCCCTTGGCTCAGGGCGTAACCCCGGGTCCCGGGATCGAGTCCCGCCTTGGGCTCCCTGCATGGAGCCTGCTTCTCCCTCTGCCTGTGTCTCTGCCTCTCTCTATGTCTCTTGAATAAATAGAGAAAATCTTAAAAAAAAAAATAAAACCAAATGTGTGCTGTAGGGATTTACGTGCACCTGGCGACTCACTAACACGAGGTCTGGCGTGTCGGCGCCGCTCACGGACCCGCGCGGCGGTTCGAGTCCGCTGCGGTCAACCACGTGCTATGAAGCCCCGTGTGTCCTGGAGACCCCGAGCCCTACTCCCGGAGCCAGGTGCGGGGCTTAGGCAACCAGAGCTGGAGGCAGGAACAAAGCGAAGCAGGGCCGCGCCGGGCTGGGTGACGCGGCAGCGCTCCCGGCCCCGCGGGCTGCCGTCGCCAGAGGCAGATGCTACGTTTCGGCCCGAGGCCAGTGAACCGGAAGGCGTGACCTCGCCTGAGCTCACCGGCCGGGCGCCCACTCGCACCGCAGCTCCTCAGCCTGTGCGCGCCCCAGGGGCCTCCCGCCGGGACGGCTGCGCTCGCGGGGCAGCGCCCTCACCCCGGCCCGAGCGCACAGCGGGCACCTCGCGGCGCTGGTGACAGTGGACGGGGCGCACAGGGTGAGCGCTCGGCAGGCGCCTCGTGAGGGCCGGCAGCGCGTCCAGGCCGCTGTCGTCCGCCAGAGAATGGAGCCGCTGTGAAGGCAGGTGAGCCGCTGGGACGAAGCCCCCGCCGCCCGCCCGCCCGCCCGGCCCGTTGCCCTCGCCCACCCCACACGCGGCGCGGCGGCGGACCTCGGGCCTCGGCCCCGGCCTCGGCGCCCGACGGTGGGGGCCGTGGCGCCGCGTGCTCTGCAGGCGACGGGCCGGGCGGGCCGAGGCGACACGGGAAGACGGGGGAGGCGCCCGGGCCTCGGGGCTCCCCGGTGTCATGCCCTGTGCGGGGCAAGGGCTCCGCCATCCGCTTCTCGGGACACGGGCGAGGACGGGCGCGGCCCCGGGACGGGGATGCCTGCGGCCCGGGGCACCGGCGACGGGACGGCCGCCTCCCACCAGCAGCCCGATGGCGCAAGGCCGGCCGGGCAGCGGGGAGCGCGCCGACCTCGGGGCACCCTCACGTGGCCCGTGCGCCACCGGCCTCGGGCAACCGGTCACCTGAGGACGTCCAGGGGCCGCCCAGCGCCCGGGGAGGGCCAGGGACACGTACCCGGGGCTGCCGCCCAACACCCAGCCGCCAGCACGGCCCTGAGGAGCCAAGGACTCAGGCTCGCGGGCCCGTCACCCCGGAGACGACCCCTGCCACGTGGGAGCCCGAGCCCGGGACAGGCCCGCCAGTGCCGCTGGCAGGGGAGCCCGGGCGCCCGGGCCGAGGGGCTGAGGCGGCGCTGACCCGGCCCCGGGAGCCCCGAGGGAGGCCTCCCAGCCCGCCCGCCCTGCCCAGCGCACCTGCCCGTCCCGCCCAAGGCCGTCGGGGGCAGGAGGAGAGGAGAGCACAGACGCAGGCGCACCCCCGCCTGGGCCGCCGCGGGGGGGTCCAGAAAACCCACCAGGTCCTTCCAAGATCAGGTGAAGAGGAAAATGCTCCAGGCGCCTCCCTCAGCTACCGGCCAGCAGGAAAGTCCGGAGCCCCCCTCACCCCAAACGGACGCCGCCAGGCAGGAGGCCAACCCCGCAAACACAGCGACGGGCAGCGCCGCCTCTGCCCCAAACAGCAACGGGAGCCGCCGAGACCACACGTCTGCTACACTCTACAGACGCGCCCACCTGAAAGTGCCGCCTTCCCACTCAAGAAAACGGGATGTGAAATGAAACCACTAACACCGAGAACGACAAACCCAATGTGACCTGCAGAGCTCGATGCAAATTCACAACCTCCCCCGCATTCCCGGCTACGGATCTCGGCTACGGATCTCACCTCCGGGTGTGCTGACCTTGTTTCAGACCCTCCCGCCCCAGGCTGCCGGTCGTGGCTTACTGAGCAATCACCAATGCACAATGCACGGCGGTATTTCAAACCTTGAAAAACTTTGACAGGTCAAACATCCCTCGGAATAGGAAAAGTAAATCTTTCTATCCCAAAGTAAAAGGATAAAGAAATTTTCATCAAAATATGTGAATGTGGACCTCTCAGCCTCTCTCCGTGGAGTTGGCACACGCAAGAGAAAGTAACACTCGGGTTGTGCGTGTCAATTCTAAAAAAGAGTAATTAAAAGTCCATTAAAAGGTTCTCGGATTTGAAAAATCAAATATTAAGTGACTGCTTTTGATTATGAGTAACTGAATTTTATCACTGAGGTCAACACAAGGTCGAGGGGGATAATGATCAAGGCCAGAGGCTCATCTCTAACCACCAAATATATCCCCATCGTTCCGTGGGTCTTTACCTCCAGGGCTCTCGTTCTAGGCCTGATGTCACTGTCACCCCTGCCTGGACCATCACAGTAGGTCGACCCTTGAGGTGAACCCTCTAGAAGGAAGCTCTGCACCCAGCGTGGGGCTTGAACTCACAACCCTGAGATTACGGGTCACATGCTCTGCTGACTGAGCTGGCCGGACGCCCCTGCACTTAATTTTTAAGCATATACTTTGATTTGGGGTAAAATATCCAGGAAAGCAGAAGGTAAAAGGAAGGATGCAGCACTGACTGCCGGTCCCAGGAAGCTGGAACAGATCCCTAATCCCCGTGGGAGAACAGGCTGAATGAAGCTCCCTGGGGTCCGATACAGTTTTAATAGGTGTGTACAAACATCCAAAACCGCAGCCCAGAAATTCCTCCTATTACTACAGCATCAAGCCATGCTCCTTTGTTCCCTCCATCTTGGGTGAGAGGCGAGACCATACAGGAGAAAGGAAGGAAGAGTCGCAAGACACGAACTACCGTCAGAGACTCGTGCAATTACAAGGAGTCTAAGATTCTCTCCCGCCTCCAGCGGATGAAGCAGCAGGTCCACAGCTGGGACAGGACTTGCACCAACCATCGGCTCGGCTCTCTACTCACAGGGCCACCAACGCATGACGGTGGGCGCTGGAAGGTGGAGGCGAGTGGAAGCGCAAGGGGGAAGTGCTGCCACCCATGGTTTCTGAACCAGAGAATTCAAAGCAAACAGAACGGGGTGCAGCCCCTATCTGGGGTGTGAACATGTCCTACAATCCACCAGACCAGGAAGTGGAGGAACCACCGCACAGAAAAGGGTTAGTAGTCGTCTTGGTGTATAAAGAACACGTATAAATCAGTATATATATATATATATATTTTAGGATCTTTGAGAGCGTGCACACGTGAGCGTGCATGAGATGGAGCCGGGGAGGGAAAGAATCCCAAGTAGACTCCTTGCTGAGCAAGAGGCCGCGTGCAGAGGAGGAACCCGTGACCTGAGGCTTAACCGCCTGAGCCACCCAGGTAGGCCTATAAACCATTGTTTCAGGGAACATTCAGATGGAGACATGGGCAAAGGATATGAACAGGTGACTCACAAAGAACCAGGAATGACCAGTATGGAGTGTTAAGCTTCCCTACAACTAGAAGCCAGTGACCCTAAGAGTTGGCATTTATTTTACGTTAACACCAGTGTGGACGGAAAAAATGGCACTCTCGGAGTTTTAGTACCATAAACGTTAGTGCCTTTGCCGAGGGCGGTTTAGTGATCCGTATAAAGAGTAAACAGTAAAAAAAAAAAAAAAATGTAAATAGTGCTCATTTCAGGTCAGCTGGTAATGCACATGCAGAGGTAAATGAGCATGAATGACCATGTCAGCATTTTTGTAGCTAAAAATGGATAAGTTTAAATGTCTAACAAGAAGGAAATTAAACAGAATTAGAGTTTTTTTTTTTTTTTTAATCAATAGTCTATCGTGCAGCTATTCGAAGCCATGATTATGGAGGACATTTGCTGTTACAGAATGTTCATGACACAGTATTTTAAAAAATTCAAATAATTTAAAATTCCCATGTGCTAAAGAGAAATACTAAACTGTTAAAAGGAGTTACAGGTTGTGGAACCAAATTTTCCTCTTTTTAAAATATTGTATTTTCTCTAACAGTTTTAGGATAGCAAATTTCCTTCGTTATTTAATTCCCTAACAATATTCTACTTAAAAGTGTTCTTTAATAAAGTAGAAATTTCCTGAGTCCCAGAATTTAAAATTTTTTTTTTTAATTACAGTATGCAGTGAAAGGGTCAAAATTAGAGTTCAATGTATTTTGAGATGAAATTTTTCAATTTATATGAAATTTGAGAAACACTGAAAAAAGCTCAGTTTAGTGAGATAATTCTTATTATGTCTTTTAAAATAAAAGAACTTTATTTATCCATGAGACACAGAGAGAGAGAGGCGGAGACACAGGCAGAGGGAGAAATAGGCTCCCTGAGGGGACCCCGATGCGGGACTCGATCCCAGGACTCCGGGGTCACGCCCTGGGCCGAAGGCAGAGGCTCAATCGCTGAGCCACCCAGGCGTCCCTCATTCTGTCTTATTAACAAGTAGAAAATCTGAAAAGCAAATGGTGGTGGTGATGGTGGAGAGAGACTAATGTCAATACATTTTTGGCAATTTCTTAAACACCAAACACCCCTACAGCCCTCATCCATCTGTCAAAACCAGAAGAGAACATAAACAATTGAAATAAGAAAATCACACCTTCTCTGAAAAGCTGTGAACAAAGCCAACCCACCAAAACAAAACAAAAGCCAGAAAAAGAAAAAACTCCAACTTTTTTTTTTTTTTTTTTGCATGCTAACAGAACTTGAATGTTTGCTATGCTGAAAAGCAACTAGTAAACATCTGCATATTCTTTCGGGAATCTGAGAAAGGACATTTACTTTCCCACCTATCTGTTATGAATCACACTGTCATTGCTTACATTTTTAAAAGTCCACTTCATTTCTGTGAAACGAGCAGATACCCGATGGGAAGAACACGTTGGAAAGTATTACGTCGCAATAAGACCTATGTTTCCCCATTCCCAGAACCAGCTGAAGTTGCCTCAACTAAAAAAACGTGTGTGTGTGATGCATCTAGAGAGCCAGGAAAAAGCCAAATACTTGTAGAATTCATGCCCACTCTGTCTTCCTCCAGATAGGAAGTTACTTACGGGGTTGTTAACACACACGCACACACATTTTTTCCTGGAGGAAAAAATTTTCAATACAAATAAAGTACAGCAGAAGCTAACAACCACTTAGCAGCCGTAACACTGTCAGGGTTCCAGGTGCTGACTTTTACTAGGTAGCTACCTATGTTACCTACCACTTCTTCCCCTATTCGGGTCCCTCTGTACCATGGTGGCTGCCTTCTTAGGCGGTTTAGACTTCGGGTCCACTTTTTTTCTAATTATGCTTGACTTTATGGGGACGAAGATTGGTAAAATTTCACCAAAAACACACTTCTTATTCTTAGTACGTTACAGGCCGATATTAAAGCCAAATTTATGATATCTTAAAAAAATGCATGTGATAAAGATTACGTTGTCAAATAAAACGGTTACCGTCACAATACACATATCATACTGAATAGTGCTCACTAAGTACTTATTAAAACAAAGGCACAGGAACGCACCCCGGACAGGGCATCATGTACTACCAGAATCCAATCCTGTCCTGATCTAGTTGAAAGAAATTACCTTTTAGGGTAGTGAGTGTACCTTGAAGAAATGTTTTAAGTCAAACAACGTGGAGGAAAAGTGTATTTTAAGTCCTATAATGGAGGGGGATCCCCAGGTGGCTCAGTGGTTGGGTGATTGCCTTTGGCCCAGGCCGTGACCCTGGGGTCCTGGGATCGAGTCCCGCATCAGGCTCATGGCAGGGAACCTGCTTCTCCCTCTGCCTGTGTCTCTGCCTTTCTCTGTGTCTCTCATGAATGAATAAATAAAATTTTTTTTTAAAAGTCCTATAATGGAGATCCCAAGTGTTAAAGTGACATAAACCAAATATCTGAAGTTAAACCCATTAAGAACACCCAGGTAACTCTTAATTGTCTTTAGAAAACAGACATACAATCGAGCTGGAAAAGACGTCATAAAATCATTAAATAGCACTTATGATATTAGCTAAATGCTAAAAAAAGCTAAAAAAAAAAAGCTAAAAAAAAGCTTAAAAAGCTAAAAAAAAAAAATCAGTAGCCTACAGACTTTGGGAGAACTTGTGTTCCTAGAGCACAGAGATATACTGTTTTATTGGTAATACACACTTATTAGGTTTCTTCGTGGCCATTTCTAAGGGTAATGACAGACATCACAGCTCAAAGCTACAGAACTTAATGCATGAGAATGCTGCCACTGATAAGATGATTAACAGTTGAAAACAGTCGTATTTAGCTACCAGCAAAATATCCAACAAAGGACATAAGATAGACCACAGAACCATAGATTCTAAACCAGCAAGAACACAGAAGCTCAACCGTGCGGGGAATCCCTGAAGAAGCAAACCATGAATGAGAACAGTTACAGCAAAACAGATACTTTCAGAAACAATACTTTTAGAAAAAAGATGTGTGTGGGGGGGAAATGAACAACATACACCATTTCTACATAGAGAAACAAGCGCTACGATCCTCAGTCACTTAGCCAGTATTTGCTGAATGCGTGTTTTGCTACGTGGCGGGGCACGCAGTGGCTCCTTCGGGGAAACCTATTCCAGTAATTATAACATCTAGTTCCACATGTTTTTTTGCAAAATAGGGTGATTTGAAGTCACCGAGACTAAAAGTTCAAAATTCGGATGCTCCATCCACAGGAATTCTGACTCAGGCTTGAGTGGAACCCAAGAATCTACTTTTCAAAAAGCTTTAGCGGAAAGGGATTTTTTTCAGCTCTGCTATTAATCAGCCGTGTAGATTCTAATTCTTATTTTAGGAATGAAATTGAGGAGTCTGTTTAAAAGGCTGATTCTACGGAATGAAAATATTTTTCGGCGTGCTCCGTGCACACCACCTGACACTGGTGTGTTCAAAAAGGCAGCCGTGAAACCACTTTATCAGGAGGAGTCGGAAAAAATCTAGATTCAAATTTAATTCAGACGCTTACCAAATACATAGCACCAGGCGAGTCATTCCACACCTGTGAGCATTAGTTCCTGCCCCTGCAAGTTGGGGGTAAAATCTGAACTCTCTACCAGAGACGCTGGAAGAAAAAACTCGGGTATTTACTAAGCCATAAAACACACCACGGCAAGTCAAGACGGACCACCTGCGCTGCACGGTCATCGCAAAGCATACAAAACTATGATCCATAAATGGAAAAGACTTGGGAGGAAAAAAAATGGAGAAGCACATGTTTCCCCCCACATTCATCCAACAAAATGTCCTTATTCAAGAGCTCAAGCACCAACCGAGGGCAGTGACTCCCCAATGTAAATCAGGAGCGTGGTCTCCACGAACACGGTACTAATGGTCACCGACCGTAACACGGCGCCGGGGGCTGGGCAACGACAGGGTGGACACAGTCGCTGGAAAGACTGGAAAACCCTCGGCCGGCAGCCCGCCCGCCGCTCCGCTTCTCACCACTCTCTCCCTAACCCTCCCGGCAAACCATCATCTCATCGCTGGGCCACCTACGGGGCGGGCACAGTCTGAGTCCTGGTGACGCAGATCCTGAAATGCTTAGTCACCCGTCCAGGGCAGAGCTCCAGGATCCGTCCTCGCCAGCGCGCCCTGCCCTGCCGCTGCACCGGGACCGCCTCCCCTCAGCTTCCACCTTAGTCCTAGTTCTACCGTCGGTGCGGACGCAACACCACCCAACCCGTCTCCAGGTTCAGCCTCCCCTGCTCCTTCAAATGACCTACACGCGTTATGTTCCAGACCAGAGAGCCTCAGTTTATCCACATTTCCCCGTCCGGCACGCAGAGGAGGACGCGATCCCCATGTGCGATGCCAAGGGGATGCTCGTTACGGTCACAGCGTTTTCACCCCGGCACGGCTTACGTGTGCCTTCTGTGAAAGCGTGGCCGTGTCACGTTGGGTTTTATGTTTTACGTGTGGTTTTAGAGGAAGCGCGAGCACACGCGGACGGGGAGGATGGGGAGAGGGAGAGAGTCTTAAAGCAGGCTCCATGCCCAGCGCGGAGCTTGATCTCAGGACCTGGAGATCATGAGCTGAGCCAAACATCCAGAGTCCAACGTTTAACGGACTGAGTCGCCCCATGTTGCGTGTTTTAATATGCTTATTATTTTAGAATATACTTATTTTGGATAATTTTAGGCTCACACACAAATGGCAGAGTACTGCAAGGCCCCACACATTCCCCTTACGTGGTTTCAATTCCCTAATGTGAGCATGCCCAGGGGCCACGGTACATCCACCCGAACCAGAAATGGGCTATTTTTAAAATGACGTCTTTTGGGCAGCCCCGGTGACACAGCGGTTTGGCAGCGCCTGCAGCCTGGGGTGTGATCTTGGAGACCTGAGATCGAGCCCCGCATCGGGCTCCCTGCATGAGCCTGCTTCTCCCTCTGCCCCTCTCTCTCTGTCTCTATGAATAAATAAAATCTTTAAAAAAAATAAAAAAATGAAATAAATAGAATGACATCTTTTTACACAAATTACTTTCCTGAAGCACATTTCCTTCACCCTGAACACAGGTTTCTGGCCCCTCTTACATTACGTGACACTAAGCACAGGCCCTTGTATTTCATCTGGTAAGATCCAGGGCGAGAATTCACCTTGCAAGACTGACTTTAGGGGGAATAAAATACTAAAAACACTATCCTCAAGACTGGTGAGGTCTCCTGCCGAAGGTACTTTGAGTCAAGATCCAGGCCGACAACGTCCCTGTTGTCATGAGACTCACGTCAATCACGGAATTGGTAATTCACGCAAAGAGATTCCCCCGTGTCGGCAGGTTCTGACCTTCTGCATCCACATGGCCCTTCTACGCGTCTAACGAGTTGGCACGTCCCGCTCCTGCGGGTAAAGACCTCGACCGTCGGCCCGACACAAAGGAATGCGTTGCCCCAGCGCCTCTGAAACGCCCAGAATGAAAAGGGAAGTCTGGGCAACTCGCCGAGGCCGTGAACGACCAAGTGTGAGACGCGGGGCTCGGGGGTGATCGGAACTCCTGACGGACCACCAGGAAACCAGAACACAGCAAGGAGGTGCTGGCAGGATGCTTCCTCCAGGACGGACGCAGAATTCAACTCACCCCGCGTGGAGCCGGGACCAGCCCTCGGGACAGAGCGTGGGGAACCCGAGGGCACAACTGCTGCCGTCCTGGTTAAAAACGGTCACGCAGATGCGCGGACCCAAAGCCGGCGCCTCTCAGCTCAACCAGCCACCCCCAGAGTCTCCCCGACATTTTGCTGCTCCTCAAAAGGTGACTAATCTCCAGTTCTGTTTATCTCTGGAAACCGGGCTGTGGAATTAAGTTTCAAACTGCAAAATAAGCCTGACGGCGCTTTCAGGAAGGCTGCGGACGCGCGGCCTTCCCGCCGACCAGGGAGTTCCCGAGCACGGGAAGGGTCAGGGACTCGTTAGAGGAGGACGGAGCCCCGGGCACCGGAGCTCCTCGACCCTACCTCGTAGTAACTGCGCACGGCGTTGCAGAATGCCTCGTCGGCCACAATCTGGGTCTCTCCGTGCAGGAAGGCCTGGAATCGGTCTTTCAGCAGCTGCAGCTGTTGCTTGTTGAGCTGTAAGACAGAGAGGGCGTGAGCTGCAACACTGCCTGCCGGAGAAAAGCGTCGGTTCTAAAGCATCCTAATGGCCCCAAGTCCATTTCGCGCAGACAATTAGCTTTATGGTAGAGAAAAAAAAAAAAGCTGAAAGCCCCACTACTCATGCTGCGGCTCAACGCCCAAGTGTCTCCGGCTCTTCCTGACACTCTGGGATCCCGATGTTGCGACCCAACACAAACTTCACGGCCTGGTCTCTGCAGAAACGGGTCAAGCCCAGAACTGCAGTGAGAAGCGGACCGTTGTGGACACGGCCCGCCGTCCCCGAGAGAGCAGGGGGCGGGCGTGCTGGTGGGTGATCCACGGCTGCCGCAGCCGAGGGGGCGCAGGAGGCAGGGCGCCCAGGACGGAGCAGCCGGGAGACACGCGGCATCCTGCTCCCCGGCACCCTCCTCCGTGCTTGCAGGGGACGACGGTCGGGGAGCCCAGAGCCAAGGCAGCGGCCGGCCACCACCCCCGCCTCCCAGGGCACCGGCCGCCCAGCACCACCACTCGCTGGCAGCCGCCTCGGGCCCGGGGCCATGAGAGCCCCTGCGGGAGATCGGGGAGCTCAGGACGGTGGAGGCGGAGGCCAGCGTGGGCCCGGGCCCACCGCGGCGGGCACAGCAGCCGGGGCCTCCCCAGCCAGGGGACAACGCGGCCCAGGCGTGCTTTCTGTGCTGGCAGATGGGCCGCGGCCGGCTCGGGCCCCCGGGTTCGTCGGTGTGACAGGCTTGTCACAGCGTCCCTCCAGCAGGAGAGACCAGCGCGTCCAACAGAGGAGGGGTGGCTGGTGCAGGGCGCAGCGGGCAGGCCGTCCGCGGGGGCAGGCCCACCCAGGGTGCGGGGCCCCTGCCCGAGCACCAGCCAGCTCCTTCCCCCGCCTCGGAGGGTGACCTCAGGCCGCACGGCTCTAGGCCCAGCTGGCACCGGGCAGCCCTCGCGGGGGACATGCCGGCCACCGGGCCCCGAGCTGCAGGGTCTCTGCAAGTCCTCGCCCCACTGCCCAGGACCTCACGAGCTTTGGCCCCGGCTCCCTCTTTGGATTTAAGAAAGAGGAAATAAGCCTCAAAAACTGGAAACTTCCATCTTCCTTTACCAGATGCATCTTATCCTTTACAGCGTGCCAAGGAGTGACTTTCTGGGGGTTCTGGCCTGGAAATTTCACGGATACCAAACCCAGGAAAGGAGAGCTGAGTGGTTTTCTCGGAAGCCCCAACAACGTCGGAACAGTTCACGACGGTGCCAGAAGCGCCCGGCTGAGTACCAGGCTTCAACACGCCTGTGAGTGACGGTGACGGTGGTTACATCCGCGATGTAAAACGACGGCCAACACCACAGTGATACATGAAAAGTCGATGAATAAGTACTTTGTTTTATAAGTACAGAGAGGTTGCGTGTCCACAAAACAGAGAGAGAGAAAAAATTAGATCTAACACCCAGCAGTGGGGAGAGCTGTTTGAACCCAGAGCTCCCTAGAGTCTATTTGCATCATCAAAATAAACCACATCGTCCACCAGCAGAGAGGCTAGAACCAGATCCAGATGTGCTCAGAGACGCACCAGGAAAGACCCCCGCAGCACCTCACGCCGCTGGGAGAGGTGGTCTCGTCAATGGTGCTGAAGCCACCGGGTCGCCAAGCGGAAAACAACCTGCAGCATCACATAGGAGAGGGTCTAAGTCACGTCGACTGTAAGACGATGAAGCCATCCAGGTGCACGAAGCCTCAATTCCTCTAAACGTGGGCACATCAGAGACCCTTGGAACCACGAACCCCAATCCTCAGCTCAAAGATTCAAACGTTAAATTCCGCGCAGCAGAAACCGCACATGCAAGACCATCAGACAAAGACTAGTGAGGAAGCAGCACGCGCGTGACTCCCGCGGGAAAGAGCCTGGGCGCGCACACGGCTCCCAGACGCGGGTAAGAACCAGAGAGGAAGTCCGTCGGCGAAGGCACAGCTCAGGTGCAGAGAAGGAGCCTTCCGCGGGGCGAGCAGCCTGACTTCATTCATAATAAGCAAAATGCAGACTGAGGCCACGTGACGGAGCAAGGGTGCTGGGAGGACGGTGCAGCAGGAGGCACCAGGGGTCCTGTCCCCCCCGGACGCCCGCACCGGCAGCCGGGGAATTCTGCAGTCTCCGGGCGGCTTGCAAGTCACAGGGCGAGGCTGGAGTCTACACCGCAGTCCATCCTGGCCGATCTCGGCGCCGCTCCAGGGGCCGCTAGTCGTCCCCCACCCCTCGGCCGAGCGGCAGGGGGCAAAGAGGAAAAAGAGAAGCCAACAGCCTCGGTTTCCATAAATAGGGGCCAACGAGGACCACGGCCACACAGCGGCAGCACTATTAGCTCTATGAAGAGAAGGGAGACGTTCTCTTAGGTACGATATGAAAAGATCTTTAAGATCTCTGGGGGGAAGGAAGCTAGTTGTAGAACAGTATGTAAAAATAAGCCACCACTCCCGTTGAAAAAGGGCAAAATTAGAACATGGATGTGAATCTGCTTCCCTACGCAGATGGAGACTGGGGGGAGGATGGCTGCGGGCAATGGGCAGACGGAAAATAAGTGGGAGAGAGTTTTCACCCTATCCTGCTACATTCATCTGAGATCTCAAATCCCAGGACTCTTCACCGAAATTGTAATCTGGATCTAAGATAAGTTACGGTGCCGACGTTGCACGTGTTTTGACTCGGAACGGTCATGATCTGTTGCACAGACCTCAGATCCGATCATCCTGCCGGGAGACTGAACATCAGACCAACGGGCCTTTCCATCCCTCTTCCAAGCAGAGGATCTGAACGTGACCGTCCCCCACTGTGTGTGTTTGTTTGTTTGTTTGTTTTTTGACATTTCATTGTTGAGAGTTTCAGAAAAACTTCGACAACAGAACAGAACCAGAGTAGTGATGGCGTTTGATTTTCTGATCAAGGCATTAATCTTCACGAAATCCCGGGCAGCCCGGGTGGCTCAGCGGTTTAGCGCCACCTTCAGCCCAGGGTGTGATCCTGGATCCCGGGATCGAGTCCCGCATCGGGCTCCCTGCATGGAGCCTGCTTCTCCCTCTGCCCGTGTCTCTGCCTCTCTCTCTCTCTTTGTGTCTCTCTCTGAATAAATCAAATCTTTAAAAAAAATAAAAACCTTCGCGAAATCCCAGGGAGGGCATCTCAGGCCCACACACGCCTCCATCGCCTCACCACGAAGCCTGTCCTCATCGTCCAGAATGGGAACGTGTCTCCCCTGCGACTTTCGCACCGTCCTGGTCCTACCGCTAAGACAGAACACACGGACGCTTACTTCCAGGAGCCGGAGGGCAGGCGCAGGCCTGGCCGCGAGCCGTCTCCCTCCCACCACGAGCCGCAGTCCCCCGACATCCCCAAGTGCACACGCTCCCATGTTCGTGGACCAAACACTCCATTGTTGGTAAGACTCAGCTCCGCGTAAGTACACAGACGCGCGCTGACAGCTGCAGCTCACACCATGTGGATGTCGTAGGTCACGATGGCCTGACAGTGGCGTCCCTCTGGCAAGGTGCTGCGTGGACGGGTCCCAATTCTCCCCACGGTGGGCCACGTCCCACATCCTAGGCACTACTGACCCCAACCAGAGACAAATCGACTCTTCTTGGCAGTCGCGTCAATGGACTCCCATCGTGCTCAACAGAAATTTCCAAAATACCCCCGCACGTGTCCCATGAAGCCACATTCCATCCTGCTGCACTTGGCCGACTGTTCCAGTTGCTCAGTATTTTTTAGGACACCGGTCCCTTCACCCAATGGCCAAGGAACTCTCCTAGCTTCATGCACGGCCATCGCGTGGTGCCCGCGGCCCTCACCCGGGCCATTACAGGAAGCCCTCAGTTCAGGATGAAGCAGAGAAACGGGAGCTGTGGCGACAGATCCGTCCAGTGTGACACGGTTTACCACGCAACGCTCTCTGGGGCAGCTGACTTTGTTAAGATTCATCCCCTGTCCCAGCTTTGCCCACGCATCGCCTCCGCCCTAGCGTGTTTACCGGCGAATGCGCACCATTTCTCTAATACAGAGAAAATTCTAATGCAAAAATTATCCAACGGGAATTTTTAGAGAGCTTTTTATAAGAAACTAAATTGCAGAAGCTGGAACATAAATATCTTTGCAAATATCTAAATACAGCCAAGTGATCAGCCTCATAAACACCACACCTCGAACACCGACAGTGAAAGCTCGGGTCTATGAATCCTGGCTGCCAGCGGTGATTTATCCGTGATAACTGCCGCAGGAAAAAACAATTCCCCAAGTCCAGGGATGCTTTATGTTTCTTAGGTGTTTTTTTTTTTTTTCCTCCCGTGTTCAAATTAGAGTCTAGCCTTTTTCTTCTAAGGCATGACCAACTGAAGACTCCCAGCCGTACCTCGACTACAGCAGGAGACCAGCCGAGGACAGTCGGGAGCCCGGGAGCCGGCGAGCACGACTGTGCTCTGCATCCAGAGTCCCGGCCCTCGGGCGGGCGCTGCGTGACGTCCCCTAAGCAGAGGGGCCGGCAGGTTCAGGCTCCCCAGGACGGGGTGGGTGATAGCCTGGACCTCAAAGAGATTCTCACAAACGTCTTTCCAGGGAGAAGGCACAGGTGGCCTCCGACGGGCACGGCGCTAGTGCCTGTTAACGACGTGCAGGGAGAGACACTCCTAAGGAAAGGCGAAGGACAGGTGCTCCTTCCATGTTCCCTCCTGAGCTCCCCTGGAAAGGTCCCCCCGCAACCACCGGAGCAGATTACCCGGCGCCTTCCAGGTCTCTGCACGAACAGACCCCTCCGGGTTGCCCACCAGGGCCTAACAACGGGGCCGTGACCAGGTCGCACTCGCAGGAACCCCCCAGAGCGCTGCCATCGGCAGCTGCCACCCACGCATGAATGTGTACGACCACGAGCGACAGCAACGTGGCACTTCCAAGGGAAGGCCTAGAGGATGTGAGCAACAGGGTCCGTGACTGGCGGGAGACCCTGCAAGGCAGCTGACAGCCCCGACTCTGACCTCCTCCCTCTTCTAGCAGCTGGAATTTGAGGGTTGGCCGCACCTGGCAGGTGGGCCCGCGACGAAGATGGAGCCTGATGCGCTTTTCAACGCGGAGCAGCCCCTCCAACCCTGGAGCGCCCACCCCTCAACTTCCTTCACCTGAAAACAGAAATAAGCCTGTCTGGAGAGATCATCCATCGTAAGGGAGCTCTTTAGTGTCTGGGACCAAACCAAATCCTAACAGATCCAAATCCCCAAGACTCGCACCCGCGCTATGCCCACCCCCTGCCAGGTCACCCTAGGGCTGAAGGCCAATGCTCGGACGTGACTCCTACGATGAGGCCCTTCTGCAGTCCACGCGTGCCGCTGAGGCCCGGGGACACGGTCCCGCCCCACACGGGGCACCAGGCGAGGCCCCCTCGGCCACCGAGCCACCACTTGTCTCCGCCCCACGGCCTCCCACTCACGTTCCGGCCGCAGCAGAATGACCTGCCTTATGGGAGGGGCGGGGGCGCACCTGCTGCGGAATCCCCGAACCAGGAATGCTCAGTCCTCCCATTCTAGCCATTTCCTCGCGGCCCCGTCCTTAGCACGTTCCATACACGTCCACCGACTCTTCCTTAGTCTGCTAGAGATCAGTGTGACCCCCACTTTATAACTGACGAAATGAAGCTCAAAGAAGTTAAGCACCTTGCCCGACCTCCCACCTGCTGGGCGTCAGGTGACCCATCTAAGCCAGTATCCGGATCTGAAGCCTATGCTCTTTCTAATCACATCACTGTTTCCCCATGTCACTCCTCCCCCCCCACCTCAGTAACAGGTGTTTATCACCATCTAACATGTCACAGATGGTTTGTGTGTTTTACTTAAGTCCCCCCACTAGAATAAAATCTGTATCTGATAAGAACATGATTTTTAGCTCATAGAAAGGGCTCGATTTCTTTTTTAAGTGAAGGAAAAAACGAACACCAGTTGCTATGAAACTATTCCTTACAAATGTAGCCACATCTTCCACTCTCATGATCACCTGCCCCTATGCAAAAAAGCTGGTCTAGCATGGAATTATAAGACCTCAAGATGACCTCAATCGACCACAACGGATCCGAATATAGGTTCACCTGTTTCCCGGGGAAGGTTACAGGTAACAAATGGGGCAGTGATGAGGAGCACAGGCTCCGGGGTCAGACCACCTTTGTCACTTTCCAGGATCCCCTACAATTTTATAGGGTCTTCCGGTCAACATAACCTTATGATCTCTATTCCTTATCTAAACAATAAGGACAGTAGTAATACATATTATGGCTGTTGTCAGTAAAACAGGAAGAAAGCTGCTTAACATACAGTAAATGCTTTATAGCTGCTATTGTTTTAGAAATACACGATGAAACAAAAGATGTACGTGTTGGCTTTATTTCTGCAATTGTAGAAGCCAGAGACAAAAACCAATTTGAAGAAGGATGCAGATGGATAATTAACAATAGACTCGTATGCTGTCTAGTACGTGACCATGCCCGGCCACCAAGCACTCGAAATGTGGCTCGTCCAAGTTGACACATGCTCCAAGTCTAACACGCCAGATTTCAGATATGCAGCACAATAAATTCAAAAAAAAAAAAAAAGCATACTCACATACGGACAGTGTGTAACACTTAGATACTGGTTATACGTTGCAAACAGTTTGCATTTATAGGGTAAATGTTTAAGATGACTTTCATCTATTTTTTCAAGAGCCACTAGAAAGTTTTCAATTACTTACATGACTCACAGTTTATTTCAGTTGGACAGCAGTGGGATTGAGAAATGTGTGTGTGATGGTCCAATGTCCGCTGAAGGCAGGCGGACAGGGCCAGGCTATGTCCCGCCAAACACGTGTGGCTTCTCTCACAACAGGACCCCAGCCTACAGCTTGTAGCAAAGTTCTGTGGTACGAATGACTGAGGAGAAGCTGAACGAGAACCCAAAGGCAATACTTAAGTCTTTGCCTAGTGTTTTTCACTGCCAGAGAATGAAGTGGGTATTATTATTAGTCCCATGTGATGGGTGAGAAAACAGGCTTAGAGGTCAAGGTACCAAACCAGTTAGGTCACAGGACCAAGACCCCAACTTGGGCATCCTGAATCCACAGCCACGGTTTCCACCCTGCCGCTACATGCTGCTTGTCCCACTTGCATGTTCTTATTTGATTGTCCAATATTAAACTGAATGAAGACTAGCAAGTCAAGGCGGAGGAAGTCCTAATCAATAGGACGGCTTCGTGTTTCTGAGCATGAACACAGGGTGAGAGCAAACTGGCAAATCTTGTCATTGTCCTCCAACAATCTGCACTAAGCCCTTCTTATTCATTCCGGCATCAGTTTTGCTCACTACTCAGGATGGGATGGACCTACGAACGCCTTTAATGGTCCCAAATAATAAGCTCGTCAAAAGCAAACCAATTGTAATAATTTTTTTATCTGTCCACTGGATTGAACTAAGAAATCCCAGATAGCTGGTAAAACATTGTTTCTCAGTAAATCCACGGAAGTGTTTCCGGAAGAGATTAGCACTGGATTTAGTAGACTGAATAAAGAGATCCACCCTCACCATTACGGGCAGGCATCATCCAAGTCATTGACAGTCCAACAGAAAAAAATCTGATAAAAGGTTAATTCTCCTTCTTCTTGAGCTATGACATTCACCTTTTCTTGCCCTTGGACATCAGAGCTCCTGGTTCTTGGGCCTTTGGACTCAGACTGAATTATACCTGCTTTCCAGCTCTCCAGCTTGCAGAGGGAAGATGGTGGGACGTCTCAGCTTCTATAGATATGTGAGCCAATTATTGGAATAAATCTCACGGATCTGTATCTATATCCTACGGGTTCTATTTCTCTAGTGAATCCTGACAAATACAACAATTATCATAAATAACCACCTTAGAGGTCTGCAGCAAGCAATCAGGTCAGAGATGACCATGGCTGTACAAATCTTGAGACATTCTGAGATGGTTTTACTGCAACCAAAATTCACCCTCTCCTCCATTAAGATCTGAGAAACACCAGTAAGGCTTCCCAAGAAAGTCACATGGGAGATGATCTATGTCAAAAAGGCAACAGGAACCAGTCTGCGCATGTCCTGCCACCTCGCGAAGTCAGATGCAGCGTCTGTCCTAAGACAAAGGATCTAGTCCCATCTTCGTAAGACAAAGGATCTAGTCCCATCTTCCTGCAATCTGGTAGCCCGCGTCTAGGGAGGTAAGATCATCGCCCTTTTGAGACAGCAGGGCTTCCCCTTGACCACCCTTAATAAACATCACACGCAGTGACAGCTAATACTAATGGACCACTTGCCACGTAGTAAGCACATCTCTAACCTCTTTACCAGGATCCTCTGAAGCCCCCATGAGGTGGGTTCCTTGTGTGAAACACGAAGCTAAGACCCGGAGAAGAAAGGGGTCCAGTTCACATCATTCGGAGGCAGACCCAGGTACATCTGACTAGCATGCTCGTGACCGCTGGTACCTCGGGGTTTCTTCTTGGGCATGTCATGCTCTAGACCCAGCTCAAGACACAGGCCCCTCAGCACACAGCAAAGCTGTTACATGATTCGACTGGCCCGACTAGTGGGTCAAAGCTCTTCCCCTGCGATCATTACCCCATCGTGCTTGTTCAACATGCCAGTTCCCTCGGCCTACAGTTCCTTTCTTCCTAAGTAACCCAAATGAAGCCTCCAAAAATCTCCTTCCTCCTCCCCCAATGGAGTCATCACATCCTCTCTCACTCGTGCACCTCCCATGTAGCCTACCATTTGCAAAATAGGACTTTCTCCTTAGCAAAGCACATGCTCTTTGCACAGAGACGCCAGTCATCCAAATATCCGCACTCCCACTCAGTAGAATATTTGCTGATATGAGTTCATCTACAGTAGAAGAGAATCTAGAGTGGCAGAGGATATCACCACACACGACCGCTTTTCTGGGCATCCTGTCCTAACCACTGACGAAAGACACTAGCGGTGACATACCTGAGTGAGGAGTCGGGAACAGTCCTAGGATTCCAACACAGATCACGTGCTGTTAAGTAAGTTCATGGCCACACTCCGTCAGGCCTAAGGACCAGCAAAGGATCTCTTTGCTGAGCCGGAGTGTGAGTCGTTCTGTTTTGCAGATGATATTGTTCTCAGGCAGGAAGAACTTTGTGCCTTGGTACCATCTGGTATTTCATGGCAAAGTGCCGTATGCTGAAGAAACAGTGATTTTATATTCGTCACAAAGAATTTGGACAGACTTAGCAGCAGACAACTGTGTACTTGTCTGAAACCTTAAACATGCTGACCAGCTCCAAGTCACACAGTGGCCTTTTCCAGTAGCTACCAAGCGCTCTGGGAGAGCTGCTTTTGCGAGCAACTATGATCTGCATTTGCTTTCCCCAGGAATGTCTGAAGGTCTTGCTTCCTCCTAAGGATGCATGAGAAATGGCAATGGGTACGAGGTGGAAGGAAAGGAAATTTCAGCTTGCCATCTTTGTGGACCTATGCCCGTGACACAGAGAGTGGCAGATTCCAGTGAGAGCCCATCTACCTTACTCCGTTAATCTGGTTAGAGTCCACTGGGTTGAAAGTTACGAAGCTCCAACTCAAAAGGGCCTAATAAACGATAAAGGGGTTTATCAGGACCTATCTCAAGAAAAGAGGGCTCCTGATCTGTTAATGCAGTAACTCAACGAAGTCTTCAAGGATCCAGGCCTTTTCCAACTATACAGATATATCCTTCCATGTGCTGGTCTGTCCTCAGTTTCCCTGCCTCCAAAGAAATCCATACTAACTCTATCGAAGTTCTCTCATCACAAAAACCAAAGATTGAATAAAGCAGGTTTACTCTGAAAGGGGGGAGAGTGAGAAAACGTTCCCAGAATCAGCACACCCCTCCTGTAGGATCTCTCCCTGCACATTAGCATCCAGCAGGGATTCGTGGGCCCCTTCCTAAAGAAATCCTTCAAATAAAGAAAAGAATGTCTTGACTGACCAATCAAGAGCCCCCCTGGAAGAGCACCTGGGCCTTTGGCACAGGATCCTGGGACTGGATCCTCTGGATCCTGGGACTGAGCCCTACACCTGCAGCTGGCTCAGCAGGGAGCCTCCCTCCCCACTCATATTCTTTCTCTCAAATACATTAATAAAATCTAAAAAAAAAAGTCATCCTGGGGATTGAAGAGGAATCCAGCCACTCCTGCACGATGGTGGTCTGATATCTGAACAAATTCAAAGGTCTGGTTAAGGAAGGACTGTAACTAGGGAAGGGCTATCACGTAGGCAGAGCAGCACGGCCATCCCGTCCCGACGTTTCCAGGAAGAAGGCTGGAACGAGGAGGAAACGGCATCGAGAAAGAAGACAGACTGACGTCTCCTAACGCCTAACAGTATTTCCCTAACAAAGACAATTCTTGTCTGCACCTAAAACAGGGAGACTCAGGTTGACTACTGCAGAGATCACTTTACCCCTTTACAGAGAATTGTTTATTTCCTTCTTTAACCTAACAAAACTTTAGCCAGCAAAAAACGCCACGCTACGCCACAACGTGATGGCCCAACACTTGTATCGGCAAATTCCTGGATTTGTGTAGATTAAATGGATAAAAATCCTCCTTCGAGACTCACATGAAAAGAAGTGAGTACCTAGACTAGGATGGCGTAAGTATTTGCTTTAGATTTTTAGATTCGAACGGCGACTCTCAGTTCGCGAACAGCAAGCTGCCGGTGAGCGAAGGCCAGCGCGGGGGACAGCTGCGCACAAGGGAGGCCAAGAGAGACTACACGCGCATTCCCCTGCTCAGGAAAAGCAAACACGAGTTTATTCTGTCAACGACAAGGCTAGCTTTCAAGTAACTGAAAATGACAACATAAGGTATTTTGAAATACAGCCTGCTTCTAGAGGCAACTTCTGGAAGCCCACTTTTTGCCACACGGCTGCGTCCAAGCGGTACCCCACGGCCTCCTTTCCCGCCGGGGGCTTCCAGGGCAGGCTTCCCCCAATGCATCTGGGTTTCAGACAAGCCATGGATAATGATGCATACGTGTGCTAAGTGCGTATCTGGGGTAGTGTTTAGGACAAGGACGTCCCATGAAATACTTGGGTTACACTTACGCTGAATATTCCCTAGTGTTTACCTAAAACCCCAATGTAACTGGGATCCTACCTTTGCATTCCTGTTCTACCTCTGACTCACTTAGGCTTTGATAACGTCTTCCCTCTGTTCTCCGCGTTGCCTTGTGATTCTCTGCCTCTTAGGGCCTGACGATGTGTCACAGCGACAGTCACCTCCAACTCCTTTATCTTTTTAGTGTTCTCGGAAAAGGAAGCTCAAGAGGAAATTTTCGCAACACAACTCAGTAGGCTGTGCAAGACAAGAACTGGACAAATAGACGAGATACCAGTAAGAGGCAAGTGTGATCGCTTTCAAAAGAACGAAAAACCAGTGAGTTTCTCAAGCCTGGCTCATGACGGTCTTTGAGACCTTTTCCAGAAACGCAGATACTGAAGACCTGCCATTTTCAGAGTTCTGAATACAGTGACCTGGGAGGCTATTCAATTAAATTCCGGAGGGTTTGATATGCAGCGAGGTTACAGGGTTGCAGGATAGGGTGTCCATGAGTTACGACATCCACCCAACTAAACCAAATGCAGAGAGGCAGCAGTGAATTTAGGTTTATCTACACAGCATTCTACTACTTAGCTTCAACTCCATAATTTTTAAAAAAGATTTTATTTATTTATTCATGAGAGACAGAGAGAGAGAGGCAGAGACACAGGTAGAGGGAGAAGCAGGCTCCCTGCAGGGAGCCCGACATGGGACTCGATCCTGGGACTCCAGGATCACGCCCTGAGCTGAAGGCAGATGCTCCAACACTGAGCCACCCAGGCATCCCTCAACTCCACAATTTGTATTTTTGACCAACATAAAATGGAGAAACAGAAGCATGATAAACAGGACTAAAATCAGCTTTTAGATATTTACTCATGAGAAACAGAAGATTTGTCTTCCGGGGGATCCCTGGGTGGCTCAGCTGTTCTCTCATGAATAAATAAAATCTTAAAAAATAAATAAATAAAAAGATTTGTCTTCCGGTCCATGTGAGTCATAGTTTAAGACATAGGAATTTCTTAAGTCTGAAGTCTTGCCTGCTCGGAAAGCACAGAATATAAAAAAGCTTATATACATAAAGGAAATTTCTCATTGGAGATAATGACACAGAGTATCAATTCCAGGGCATGGGGAATTAAAACACAGAACCCCTGAGCTTCACCCACCTATTGCACCAAGGCACAAGTCTGAGCACACATACCGTGGCAGAAATCAGAACATGCCCAGCAACGTCAGTGCTCCCATAACAGAACCCTAACATGGCTGAATCTTACAGAATATGGTGAGTCCATATACCAAAGCCACAAGTTAAAAAAACAAAACACAGAGTGCCAGATATATTGTAAAGAAATTAGCTCAAATAAACATGGAAAGACTTTGGCCACACAGACATAACCTTCTGAATACCACAAACACCTCAGGGACAGAGAAGAGGTCGGGCTCAGCACCATTCGCGGGTGACCAGATGTCCTATATGTTGTCTCATAATACGTTGGTCTCAAGAGAAAACCTATGCTATACTGAACGCATAAAAACAAAGGGTGAACACTGAAGTGCCATGTGACTCAGGCCCCAGCATTAGCATTCTGGCCCTAACGCTGTCTATTAAGGACCGCCTTTGGCGCTCCTCCACCTGCTGCCCACCTAAAGACCCAGAGCCAAGCCAACGAAAGGAGTCCTTATTTACTCTTTGTTAATGTTTAGGACTTTTATCGGTTCCCTTTTACAGGAGAAAATTTAGATTCACAAAACAGATGTCCAAGAAAACTTAAGATAACTCAAAAGAGATTCAAGATGCTAAAAACTGAAAGATAATCTAGGATGTGAATATATAGAACAGAAAACTTAAATATTTTCTGCTAAGGCACATCTGAATTTTTTCTCCATATTGGAAGACATTCCAGTGTTAGCTTCTGTTTAATGTTTCTCAGAAAAAAAAATTATTTGAACAAAACCTACTTATCTTATAAAATATCTATTGACGCTGCTAAATTACAATACCACCTAATTTCCTTTGTAGCAAAGAGTGGCACGTTCTCATGACCTTTCTGAAGTAGCTCTCTGCAGTCCTGAGTATTTTAAACTCTTGCAATGTTCCTGGATATCACTGTGAAATTTGGCTACAAGACAGAATTATAGACTTCAATGTGGAAATTAAAATACATTAACAATTTAATATATAATTTAGCACCACAGTCATTAGTATATTGCAAGGAATTACACAAAGTAGCTAAAAAAAAATCAGTGACACTGGGTAGATTTTATACAATTCAAATGGCTTCAGCTGACAGTTCTGTGATTTGTCGCCTCTTCCTAAACATCATTCGAATACCCTACCGTTGTCTACTAAAATGCCTGGCACTCTATCCCCACCAGGTCTTTGGGCGGGAGTGTTGTTTTGTCTAGAACCGCGGCCTTGTTAAAAGTTCCTGCAGTAGGTTAGGATTTAAACCCACGAGCTCTTTACGGCGCGCGGCAGCTTACCCTGGGCTCCCTCGGCCCCCAGCCGCTCCCAGGGCCCAGGGCACTCCCGGCCGCGCCCGAGCAGGACTTGAGCCGGCAGAGGAAGGGGCGAGAAGGGCGAGCAGGCGGCAGAAGGCTGTGGGCAGGACGCGGCAGGGGTGCCGGGACGCACGGGAGGACTGACGTGTGCCCCACGGAGCGCCCCGTGGAGGTTCCGGTGGCCCAGCCTGTCAGCAGCCCTCGGGGAAAACGCTGCTTGTCGCTGCGATCAACGGGCCGAGAATCAGCCGCTGAATATACATCCTAAAAGCACAATTTTGAAGTATAATCTCGTAGGGTTTGATAAGTCAGACATGACTTTTTAGGGAAAAGAGACGCTGCACCCATACGAAGCACAAAAGTCACTCGCAGGTCATTCCCCGTGGAAGCGAAGGCCATCGCATCGCCTCTCGATCACTGCGCTGCCCACGGTCTCCAGCGCACGCACACGGGACACGAGAGCCGTAACTGCCTCGACTTTCATTTACAAACACTGTTAGCATTTCAGGTTTCTTCAAATATTCAGGACCGCGATTCAACAAATATTCATAAACCTGCCGCAGACCAACGTACTGGGACGAGGAGGGGGACTAAAGGAATACGCCTACCCTCAAAGAGTTCACTGGTACTTTGGGGAAAATGCCTCATTTTCCAATATTTTATTTATTTACTTATTTATTTGTTTGTTTGTTTATTTATTTATTTATTTTTTATGATAGGCACACAGTGAGAGAGAGAGAGAGGCAGAGACACAGGCAGAGGGAGAAGCAGGCTCCATGCACTGGAACCCCGACGTGGGACTCGATCCCGGGTCTCCAGGATCACGCCCTGGGCCAAAGGCAGGCGCCAAACCGCTGCGCCACCCAGGGATCCCATTTTCCAATATTTTATAAAATAAACGGGCACTTGGAAATACAGTTGCAATTTAAGAAAGGAATTTTGTCCCCCTGCGACGTTGGCTTGTGCGACAGGACACGGTGCAGCTCGCAGCCAGGGCTGCCAACAGCGGGCCGCGTTCAAGAGCCCCCACTGAGGGGACATGCAGAGGCACACAGGCACTTGCAGAAGGGACGCCCCGTCCCACGGCAGGGGGCTGGCTGGCAGGCTTGCCGAGCTTCCCAACTAGGGCTGCAGGGCGCCAGAATCAACCTTCTCAAACTACTCTGTAGAAACGTCAAACTACTCAGTCATATTTGAACATTATCGACAAGCTCCTTCCGTAAACCCTCTTGGAGAGGTCGTCGTCACTCCGACCAGACTTGGCGCAGAGCACGCCCCCCAAGGAAAGGCAGTGCAGGCCCCTCACCAGCTGCATCCGCCTGACCTCCAGCTCACTCACTGTCAGTGGGGCTGCTGTCCTCGTTGATAGCCAGAGTTTTATTTAGCATACTTGTAAAATATTGAGTTTTCATTGCATTTAGATTATTTTTGTATTTCATGATTTTTCCTACTAACGCGGGAAGTGTAGCACTGGTGACCATTACTAGTGCCACTACTATTTTTTGTGTGTGAACTTGATCAACTCTATAAATTTATCTACTATGGCTGTTATTAGTTAACCAAAGTCTGGCTCTTGAAGGAATTTGATGAGGAAGAAATGTTTGCTCCCCAATTCGCAAAATTTGATTGAAAGGATCAAGGGCATGCATAACTTCAAACTGGTTTTTTTTTCCTAATTTTTAGTTTTATGAACATCTACATTTGTGTAAATCCCTACATTCCTACATTTGTGTAAATCCCTAAATTTCAATTAAACGGCATTTGTATCTCAGTAGTTCCTAAACATATTTTTAAATTTTTGAATATAATCTATTTAACATTTTTACAAAAAGCAACCTTAGATGTTTTTTGGATCAAGTCTCTAACTTCACAATAGCTCAGTCTCCTGCAGATTGAAATAAAATTTTTTACAGATCTCTTTCCACTAAAAGGAGCAACTTTTTTTCTTCCTTTTTAATTTAGAATACCTTCAGGTAATAGTGACAAGTAAAAAGGCTGCACACTAATAGGCAGTATGAGGAATATACCACGTCTGGATTTGTGTCTCCCACTAACTCCTTCCTCTGTTCTAAAGGTCTTATTTCATCGTATGCATTATCAGGTTAAGCAAAGGCACTACACAAACCACTCTGAAGCCTTCTCATAACACATCCATGTTATACTTCATCAGAAAGTGGAAAAATTTCACAATCTTTGAAATTTTATGAGCGAGGTGACAAATGCATCATTCTGAGCTCAAGGTCATGCAAGTAAAAGCTAAAGCCAAGATCTGTCACATAAATTGCAAAATCACTTATCAGTTACATATCAACATTAGATTGCATATGGGACAAGTGAGGCAGAGGACACTGAAAGGGATTCATTGGTCAAAATTCTTAGTAATGATGATGTCAGAGAGCAGACAATTCCCAAGATTATTAAATCAAAAAGAATATTACATATTAATGTATCTGCAGCTGTTTACAGCGTCTCCTCTTTTACCTAAAATTCCAGAACAGTCATGCTTCGAAGAATACTATTTGTTCTGCAGAGAAATCCCCAAACTACTAAGGATGACATACCCTCCACGGCAGAAGAAAGCCAAGAAACAAGTAAGACGTTACACGAACAAGGCCTGTGTGTACGCTCCGCACTGACGGGAATATGCAGAGGCTTCGGCAGCAAGAGCTTATCCTGAAAACACTGCAATTTGATTAACACATCATTTTCTTCCAAAGGACCCTTCCTATAGAAGTTTGCCTGGATCCCACGTTAAATGATGCTCACAATGGTGACTGTGACCCACGCGGCTACCGCTCCATCTGTTTCCAGCTTTTACGTGAAGCAACAGGATCAGACCATCCCTTGTTCTTCCCGCCACGGCACACTGAGGGGCATGGGAAAGTTTGTCTACAGTGGGAACTAAACGGTGATTTTTTTTCTTCTTTAAAGAAAATGGTCAATGCTTTGGTCTCACCTTTCAGATTTGTTGTTGGGACAGTTACTGGCTTCAAAAGGTGGCTGACACTGGAGCACCAGAATGAACTCGTCGGAAATTACACACACTGGATGAACACATATTAACATGTCCTGACAAAGCTGAAAGATTAATAATGCAACTTCAGAAAAGCAAGGCGAAAACAAGTCACTCGCACTGTTTACTTGGTGTTATTTGTATCCTAACACTGCGGAATGTCATCTAATCACGCATAAAGAATAGTCATTTTGAAATTCTCTGTATAAAGCTCAATTTGAAATTCGTTTATAGTACAAAAGTACACCTACCACATGAAGAGATGCTACGTTTAGAGTATCTATACCCTTAACAACTGAATTTCCAAATACTTTGATGTTTTCCCATGTCATAGTCATTCATCATAAAAAAAAAAATGTCCTGCACTATTTCAATCTCTTACAGATGTTCCTATACCCTCCAGCTTGCGGCCCTCGTGGCAGCACACAGGACTCCTATCTTGCAGAACTCCAGGGCTATCTTTTCTGATGAATAAATGTGAATAGTACTTCCTAAGATTCTGCTAACAGGCAGCCCTTGGTCATATGCATAATGACCATGTTAGTGTGTTCCAACACATAAGTGAGAAATCTCTAAAATGTGGCCAAAAGGCAATGTTTTGAAATACTGCTCATCAGTTTAACTTAAGTTGGGCATATTTTTTCAAAATGCTTCTTACTATAAATACAGAGCAACTGAGGGGATGGAAATACCTTTGGTTGAGGCTCATTTGGCCCAACTCAGACTCCTAGGTTCCTGGTCAAGATGGCTCTGTAGTAATTTATGTTGCAAATGCAGACAGTCCTAACATTCAAGTCCTGAATATTGGCTGAAAACTGAAAAACTGAATGGTCCTCTGACATAACCTCTCGCTTGGACATTCAATCTCTAGTTGAACTCAAAAAGCTGAGTAGCAACAATTACATACGTGAAGTTATATTTTAGACCCTAAAAAATGGAGGTGGTCATTACCCACATGATACTTCTTATGCTGAGATCATTTTAAAGTCATAAAAAGCTTATCTACATCTAACTCCTGGGGGTCTTCATAAGTCTATCCACGTAGTTAAAAAAATTAACATCAGAAGCATAAGATAACCATACAAATAGAGTTATAACTTCCTAAAATAATTCTATTCTTCCTACATAAAATGCTAAAGTTTAAAAAACTATCATTTGACAGTAACATTCATAACCTAATATTTTCTTAAAACAGGAATCAAATCTATTAGAAGCAAAGAAAAGCTTGCTTCCCTTTATGCTTTGTTAAAAACCTCTTTGTTTTTAGATCTTGGATTAAATTATATTTTTGTTATTATGAGTTCCTTTTTTGAAAACTGCCAACAAATTAGACAACCTAGAAGAAATGGATAAATTCCTAGAAACAATATTCCAAAACTGAATCATGAAAAATAGGCAATCTGAAGACAGATTATCAGTAACAAAACTGAATCAGCAATCAACAAAATACCAGGTCTGGATGGTTTCAAAAATAACTACAAATATTTAAATAGTGAATCCTATTATCCAAAAAGTAGTCCAAAGAACCGGAGAGGAAAAAACACTTCCAAACTCATTTTATGAGTCCAGCATTATGCTGATAACCATACAAAACATTACAAAAAAATTTCAGGCTAGTAACCCTGTCAGTGAACTGAATTCAACAATATATTAAAAGGATCATGCAAAATAACCAAGTAGGATGCATTCCAAGATGTAAGGATGGTTTAACATCTACAAAACAAGATATACCGCACTCACTAAATGAATGTCAAAAGTCATGATTATCTCAATATGTGTAAAGAAAGCATTTGACAATATAATATGCATTTTTAGTAAAAGCTCAAAGTGGACACAATACATCTCAACATAACAAAAGCCACCTGGCAAGCCCATAGCTATCACACGCAATGGTGAGAAACTGCGAACTTTCCCCTTAAAATCAGGAACCAAGATGCTCACTCACACCATTTTTAATCAACACAGGACTGGAAATCGTAGCCTCAACAACTAGGCAAGAAAAAAAAAAAAAGACACAAATTGGAGAGTAAACGGTCAACTATTTGCAGATGACATGATAGTCCATACAGAAACTCTAAAGACACCAACAAAAAGAATTCATAAAGTTGCAGGATACAAAATTTATATGCAGAATCTATTTCTAGACATTAATAACTGAAGTAAAGTTTTTTAAAATCCCTTTTGTAATTGCATCGATAAGAACACCAGAAATATATCCAAGGAGGTAAAAGATTTGTATTCTGAAAACTCTAAGACACTGTTGAAATAAACTGAAGATAACATAAATAGAAAGGATTACTGTGCCGAGAGATTGGAATATTGTTAAAATGTTCACCCTCCTGAAAGCAATCTACAAATTCAATATAATCCCCATCAAAAAAAACACCAACGGCATCTTATGCAAAACTAGAAAAATTCAAAGCTTTGTATGGAACCACAAAAGACTGCAAACAGTGAAAGGAATCTTAAAGCTGGAGGTACCACACTCCCTGATTTCAAACTATATTACAAAGCTATAGTTATCAATACAGTGTGGTACTGGCACAAAACCAGACACATAGATCAATGGAACAGAACAGAGAACCCAGAAATAAATCCAAACTCATATGGTTAATTTAACAATGACAAAGGAGGCAAGAACCCAATGGGGAAAAAAGACAATCTTCAATAAATGGCATTGAAAAAGTTTAGCTATACACAAAAAGAATGAAACCGGGCCATTTTATTACACCACGGAGAAAATAAACTCAAAAGGCATTAAGAACTTACATTTAAGACCTGAAATCATAAAACTCCCAAGAAAACATAAGCAGTAACTCTTTGACACTGCTCTTAGCATTTTTTTTTTTACTCTCTTCAGGCAAAGGTGACAAAAAATAAGACAGTTTTAAGCTGAAAAACCTTTACACGGCAAAGGAAACCAGTAAAATGAAAGAGCAACCTGCTTAATAGGAGAAAGATACCTGCAAACAACGTATCAGGGGATGAATCTCAAAACATATAAAAAACGCACAAAACTCAGTAACAAACAAACAAACAAAAAAAAAAACACTAAAAATGAGCAGAGGACCTGTACAGACTTTTCCCGAAGGCATCCAGATGGCCCACCGACACATGAAAAGATGCTCGACATCACTCATCATCAGGGAAATGCAAATCCAAACCACCATAAGCTATCCCTTCACACCTGTCAGAAGGACTAGGATCAAAAGTATGAGAAATAACTCATAAGTATGAGAAATAACTCATAATAATAAGTGTTGACGATGATGTGGAGAAAAGGGAACCCTTAACACTACTGGTGAAAATGTAAGTTGGTACAGCCACTGAGGAAGACCATACAGAAGTGTCTCAAAACATTAAAAACAGAACGACCGGATATTCATCCGACGTAAAAGGAAATACAAATTCAAGAAGCTACGGTTGCCCCTAGGTTCACCGCCGCCTTGTTTCCAGCAGCCAAGATACAGAAGCAACCTCACTGTCCTTCGGGGGATGGATAAAGAACGTGGTATCTCTACACACTACGGTATTAGTCACGAACAGGAATGACATCCAGAGCCTTGTGTTAACGTGGACAGACCTAAGGGTATGGGGCTAAGTGCAATAAGTCAGGCAAAGGAAAGCAAGCGTCGTGCCTTCGCTTGCAGGTGGAACCTCAAACCACCACCAACAGACTCAGATACACAGAACCAGCAGGTGCGCTGGGTAGGGAGGCGAGAGGCGAAGGGAAGGCGATTAAGGGGCCAAACTTCCAGTCATAAAATAACCCCAGGGACGAGACGCCCAGCACGGGAACACAGTCCATGACGCTGGGATGACTCTGGATAGTAACGGATACTAACTGCACCTACCGCGATGACTGTCTCGGAACGCACAGAAATAGTGAGACGCTGGCTTGCACACCTGAAACCAGTGTTCCCGTGTGTCAATTATAATTCAAAAGGAGGAAAGAAAATTGCGACATCTCATTTTTATAATCCCTCTAGGTTCTCAGGGTAGCTTCTCCCTTTTGGTGTTGGGCACTCAGCCTCGGCAGCAGGAGAACGGTCAGGCTACAAATAAAACTTCTCGCTGGTATTGGACTTCAATCTCTCAAATCTTTGATCACGCACACGAAGACTCTCATAAACATTTTCACACATACTGTAATGACCACGGAGGTGAAGCAAATGCAATCTCGCACCTTATTTTTGAAGGTCTCTACTGGAGACAAAGCACAATGAAGGTATAAAGTAACTATTTTGAGACTGAAATTAAGAGCCTGATTTAGGAATGAACAACATGAATTTCAGCATCTATGCTTCTTAAAAGATCCCCTACTCAAAATATACTAAATTGTGGCCACTTTTTAAACAGGAATATGTCAAATTATCTCTATTGCTCTTAAAATGATATAAAATCAGACTTGCAGGGGACACTGGGGCAAAGGCTACTTAAAATTCAAAGGACGATGTGATTTGCACATGTGTATTGACCTTTCCCTAAGCAGTCCTCAGAGCTCCTGCTAAGCCACCTTTTCAGAATTAAAAACAACTGAGTTCATTCAATTACTTCTCCCCTGAAAGCCTTTGGGATTTAAAACAAAACAAAACAAAACAAAAATACAGTGATAGCTGCAAACCATCAATGTTTCTTAAACCAAAACTTATCAAAGTTCAAGGGGAAAAGGACTAGGGGGGAAAAAAGCAGTTTAAGGTGCACACATGCAAAGAGTGCATTTGTTCAGAAAGGAAAATTTCACTTGGAACAAGCTAGTGTCCCAAGGCTATCTTATTTCAGGAGGAGAAAAAAAGACAAAGTACTTGAAGGAAAAAGAAGAGGCCAAAGAATCCATGTAGATTCCAGAGCAGTAAACCATATTTTTATGGAGCTGAAAAGGACAAAAAAAAAATCACTTTTCCCACTAAATGGATAACCGCCGTCTTACGAGATATGACCAAAGCCATCAAGGTCATTTTGTTCCACGGACAAAGCTTACACTCTGAAGAGTGATGAAACGGATGTCAATCGGCAATAGGACTACAGACACGTGACAAAGGGTGGACTGAAATGCAAGGAGAGAGAAGGAATTTTTCATAAAAACACATTTCCGATTTTTCAAAAGTACAAAGAAAAAAAGCTACCACCTTGGTCCATTTCCTCACGCAAATCGCTTTGAACTAGGACAAGGCGGTGGAGAGAGCGTTCGGGAATCCTGGGGAGGAGTCGAGGAGGTGGGAAGAGGAGGAGTCGGGGCGGCCCCGGTTCCCGGGCTCACCAGGAACTAGGACTCGGATGATGGGGCCGAGTCTTTAAAAAAATTGGAGAGAATGGATTTCTACGTAAAACTGTTTAACGGGTCCCACGATCGGCCAGGGGCTGAGTGAAAAGCCTTCTTCAAATCTCAACCATTTCAGCAGTCCCCGTCCCAGGCCCCGGCTCTCAGGACGTCACTGGAGGATGTACTTCATCGGAACGATGCTCCCCCGACAGGGGACGAGCGCCCAGGAGTGGCTGCGAGCAGGCAGCAAGGCGAGGGGCCCCGGACGCCAGGGCCTCGGGGCAGGGACGCAGCAGCCAGGGGGGGCCAGGTGTCGCCGGCGATCGGAGAGCAGGCCCTGCTTGCTCCAGGTGCCCAGCTCAGGGCCGCCCCCAGCCCAGGTCCAACCCCGGGGCCGGGGTCGAGTCCGCAGGCGGCCCGCCTCCCCCTCCGCCTGCGCCTCTGCCCTTCCCTGGGTCTCCCATGAATGGATGCATAAAATCTTTAAAAAACAAAACAAAAAAAAAAGTGACTAATTTCTGCAGAGCTGTGCCGAGGCCGTTAGGTGGTGAGGTGACTTGTAACGGGCGACACAACGAAGGAGGAAGTCCCCGCTCGCCCCGGGAAGACAGAGGAGCCCGGTGATTCCCAGTCCTGGACACGCGCAGGGGCGAAGAGCCAGCGGCCGCCGAGCGGGAGGCAGCGGAGCCCAAGCCCGGAGCTGGGGGGGGGGGGGCCGGGGCGTCAGGGCGAGGTGCTGAGGGGCGGCAGGCCACGGCCACAGCGGGTCACGCCGGCACGCGGGTGGGCAGAAGGCGGCTTTGTCACCAGCGTCGGCCACCAAATCGGCCTCCGGTGAGCGCCGCCACAGACGCCCAGGTGGCCCGTGTCCCCGAGGGCCGGGGCTTGTGCGCTCGCCGGCACGGGCCGGCACACGGGGCTGCTCTGTGCCGCTCCTCCCCGACGGCCACCGGGCCAGCGACCCTGCGGAGGCCCCGCCACCACCGTGCCAGCCGGGGACACGCACAGCAATGCCTGAGACGTCCCAAGTCACTAAATGGACAAAAGCAGCACGCTCATTTTTGTGGGGTGCAGGGCCTCGTGGACCAGTGTGACCCAAGCGCACATCCCACCGCTGCACCAGGACACGTGCGAGGCCACGGTGCCCCCGGGCCAGACCGTCTCCGATCGCCTCACCCAGGCCGCCCCAGTCCTGAAATGCTCCGCGACCCAACCTCCCCCCGGAGCTCCCGCTGCGGGAGAGGGTTCAGGCGCCCTGGACGACGGCCCCGCCGGCCAGAGCCTGGAGGGCTGCAGCCCCAAGTAGGACCCAAGTCACAAGGACGCAGACAGGGCGTCGAGCGGTGGGCCTCCCCCGGAGCCGGGTATGTGCGGGCCGAGCCCGGTATCGACTTCTCCCTCTGGGCAGGCCACGGATGCACACGGCCCCAGACCCGGCGACACAGGACTTCGTGGGGACCCACGGGACAGAAGAGGAGGAGCTCAACCCCGAGGCTATGCCGCGACCAGCCCAGACGGCCCCGGGCATGATGAGGGGCGGTCATCAGAGAGACGTGCGGACCGGGCAGCCCAGGGGGCTCAGCGGGTTAGCACCGCCTTCGGCCCAGGCCGTGACCCCGGGGTCCTGGGATCGAGTCCCGCGTCGGGCTCCCAGCATGGAGCCTGCTTCTCCCTCTGCCTGTGTCTCTGCCTCTCTCTCTCCGGAATAAATAAATCTTAAAAATCTTAAAAAAAAAAATAAAAATAAAGACACGCGCAGACCAACGACTGAGCAGTCAGTCCCTGGGAGACAGCAGAAGCCTCAGGACCGTGGGTCACGGGTCCCCAGGCTGTCTCCCCCGAGGACGGTCCTCACCAACTCCATCTCGGCCTCGGGGCTTCCTGCGGCGCCCTCTTCGTGAACACTGTCCCCCGTCCCCCCGAGGGCACGCTGTCGGGGGCGTTTCCAGAGCTGGAGCACAGGCTTGTGAGGGACGGTGCGTGCTGCCCGGAGAACGTCACAGTCCACCCGGGTCGCAGAGCTCAGTGCCCGGAAGCCTCCACCGTGACGCCGGCTGAGACGTCCACCCGCTTCACCATGTGAACAACCCCGAGCTGCCACTTCTGCTGACGTGGAGTCGCAGCCCGGGCAGGTCGTGCTGCCAAGGTCCCCGGGAGCCGCTGTCCCTGGAGCTACGACGCCGCGCGCTCAACTTTGGCCTCAATGCTCCGGTGCCGGGGAGTGGCCGTTCGTGACCGGAGCCCGTCCCGTGAGGATCGTACACGCGGATGGACGCTACTGGCTGTCGTCTCCAGGTCTCGCTGACTTACGGACAGTGTTGTGCACCTGCGGGTCCCCGCCCGTCGCTCCCGGGCCTCGGCGCACCCAGGGCACCGGCACGCAGTGCCCGAGGCCCACGCCGGCGGACCAGGGCCCAGAGGAGGCCCAGCCCTTCCCTCCCAGTACAGGTTTGGCTCAGGGAAGACTTCGATACCAGGATGATCTGGACAGAAGCGATGTCGCTAAGCCCCAGGACGCGGGGCTGGCAGGGCACGTGCCGGGTGAGAGGCCGGGGAGCCCAGCACGGGGGCTACCGTGAAGGCTCCCCGACGCGCGGGACGGCGCCCACGGCCCCGGGAACACCCGCCGCCAGCAGCCCCAGGCCCGGCCCCCGCGTGCGAGCCTCCGCTCCGGCCTTGGGCAGCGGGTGGGAAGGCGACATGGACACTGACCTACTCCTACGGGAGATCCGGGACGTCCGACGAACCGAAGGCCACCTCTCGCTGGGAGACTTTGGGGCGAACAGGCGGCCAGGGAGGACTGTGAGTCTTACGGTCCAGGGCGGCTCCACCTCCACGGGGTTGGTTTTGCGCTTCTGTCTGAGAGCGGTCCCCCTGCCTCGCCACCGTCCTTCGCGAGGGGTCGTCACAACACAGAAGACGGATTTGTTTTTCCCAGATTGAAAACAAAGGACACAAAGCCACGTCTTCAGTTTTGCAAGAAAATGCGCTATTTTTAAAGCTCCTGCGGAGAGGTGAGGAGCATCACACCGTGGGGGATTACGCAGGTAAGGGCAGCTCCCTGGGGCGCCAGTGCTGAGCCTCGTGTACTTTCCCTTTACGCCTCTGCCTGCAGGACCGAGCAGGCCCACGATCTCGCAGCTCACTCACGAGAGCACAGAAGACCCGAGTGAGGAGCCACGACAGAGAACGCGGGTGGTGCGGGACGGCGACAGCTGGGTGCACCCTCACCCCCGCCCCCGCCCCGGGCCCGCTGCACCCCCGTGGGACGGGGGCAGCCACGGCCGGATGAGCAGCTACCGGCACTTTCCGCCCCCAAGAGCGTGCAGCTCGGCCAGAGGTCGGATCACGGGTACAGCAGCCCTCGTTCCGCTGCCAACGCGGCCCTAAGCCCCCGCCCCCCTGTCACCCCGAAGGGCCTTGGCGGCTCTCCTCCCGGAGGCCCCAGCGCGCAGGCCGCCGAAGCTCAGGCTCGTGGGTGAGCCCAGGGCAGGGGAACGTGCGCGCCCCCCGATGAGAGGCTTCGGCGTACCCACCGGCGGTGTGGGCACCCTCCTGTTCACCCAGGAGCAGCAGGCGAGACGCAAAGTAGAGGCTCAGGGTGATGCACACGATTGCCACCTGCCCGCTGCTACCCAGGTCCTCGGCTGTCCATGCGCCACCTCGAAAGCTGGCTTTTCATCCTTCAAAATGGACATAGTAACGGGACACCTGGTGGCTCCGCAGTGGAGCGCTGGCCGTGGGCCCAGGACGGGACCCCGGGGGCCTGGGTGCGAGTCCCCCATCGAGTCTCCCCTGCCTCTCCCTCTGCCTGGTCTCCGCCTCTCTCTGTGTCTCTCATGAATATGTAAAATCTTTAAAAAAAAAAGTCAGGGTAATCATCTGAAGTCACTAAAAGGAGAACAGAGCGACACAAGCGGTGGGAGTGTGGAGAGCGCACGTAAAAGTCCCGAACACGTGACTTCAAAGTATTTGGGGAAATACAAGTGGATCAATTTCATTCTAATGTTAAAATAACCGCCCATCTGGAGAAGGTCAGATTCCTTCAAAAATGGCTTAAAATACAAATCTGAGTAGCAGGCCCCTTCGGCAGGCCGACGTCCCCAACGCCATTTAGTGATCTCGATGCACGTCAGGAAGAACCTGTCGCGTTCAGCGTGGATTCCTGATCCCAAGACTTCAGTGAATGTTGGCGGGAACGTCACGACCTGCGTCTCGAGACAAGAGCCGCCTGGTGGGTGGAGGACCGAGGACCGTCCCGGGCAAGGGGGTGGCCTCAGCCTTTGGGGCGGCTTCCACCCGGAAGGCCCGCGGTCGGCAGCTCATGTTAAAGGCCGTTGCGCAGCCTCGACAGGCACAGCTCACCCGCCGAGCAACACGCTTCTGAGCGGGGCGGTCACTGGATGTCACGGGGGAACCCAGGGCAGGACCACGATCCCAGAGGAAAATGCAGAAAAGGGTCTGTGAGATGCAGTGAGCATGTGCGAGAAGACGGGTCCTGAGACACGGAAACTGCGAGTAACGCACGAACCTGCCACGCGGGTCTGCGGGGAAGCCGGGCCCCGGCTCTTGGGGCCCACGCGCCCGACGGTCAGGGGGCCGCTCACGAGCCCCCAGATCCCCCCGACGCCCCAGTCCACGCGCCCGACGGTCAAGAGGGAGCGAGTACTTTCTGACGTTGCTTCAGTATCAGGGAAAATAAAGCAGCCGGCACGCAAAACGCCTGCTCATCCCGACCGCGCGCCGCCGGCCCCTCCGTGACGGCGCTCAAGACCCAGGCCACTTGCCTCGCGAAGCTTCCCTCGAGGCTCCTGTCCCGTCTTAGAGGAGCAAGGGCGACGGCAGCCGTCGGGGTCCGACCCCGGGGCTCAGCTCCGCCCGTGGGCCCTTATAGCTCAAATGTTCTATTAACGGGCTGTAAAAAAGAAGGAAAAATACCAAATAGCCAGAAAAAAAAAATCAATGTAGTTCAGATGCTGAATTAAAGTCTTTTAAGCATTTTAGATTTTTTTAAAATTTTTTTTTAGCATTTTAGATTTTAAAAGAAAATAACTCTTCTTTGAATTCTTTAAAATCTCTTCTGAATCCCAAGCACTACCACAGCCTTAGGTATTAATCTCTAGGTATAGATTATTGAAAGCAGTTTTTGAATATAAAAAAAAATACACTGAAATGGATTCAAGTCTCTGATAAAAATAAAAATACACACTCTGGAAACATACTAACTGACAAAAAAGCCTTCTCGAGCCAATTTCTCTCAAAGCTAAAAAGCTATTTTCTTTTCTAAAAATGGAACAATGTGTTAGCACCAGCTTATATTTAGCAGTAAGAACCAGAACCATCTCCAAGGAAAAGTTGGTTAAGACTCCCTAGTTTCTAAGGTCTGAATCTTTCTTTTTTTTTTTTTCATTTACTTTGTTTAATCAAAGCGTAAGGTCGTGAATTTCCCACCAGCTGCTGTTCCAGCGCTGACCACGCACGACCTTTGCTACCGAATAGGTCTCCTCCCAATCCTGCAGTGCAATTTCCCGTTCAATATCCTCCTTGATCCCAAGATTATTTAGAAGATGGTTTCATTTCTCTTACGTTAGAATTTTTGGCCGGAAAAAAAAAAAGAATTTTTGGCCATTTCAAACTTTCAGTTTAAATGGATTTAGGAAAGCAAATAAAGACTGAGGTGTTTCTACTTTTTAATATTAATTGAACTTCCATTCTGAAGGCTCCACTATATTTAACTGTTTCATGGACGCTATTTTTTTTTTTGATGCTTACATTGTTTAATGGCATATGTATGTGTATCCATCAAAATCTTATATAATCAGGCTGTTTGAGGACAACAGACAAAAATTGGGGGAGGTTTGACCAACTGTTAAATTGCAAACACCGGGTTAAAGCCTCCAAAACAGGACTTTTAAGGTACAGAATTACCTAATTCCAGAAGTTTGGGTTCTTAATAGATTCAGTCGCTACGTGGATTGTGTCATAAAAGTTTGATGACGATTGTACGTCCAGCAGGCCGCAGCTCTTTTCCAGGGGTGATGTGAAAAATATCTTCACAACAGTGCAGCCAAAGTGCCTGAAAAGTGTGAGATTTTAGTGTTTGCCCGGCAACAAATGGGGCTGCCGGCGTGTTGCAGATGCTGTCACAGGAGAGGAGGCTCCTGGGTCAGAGATGAAAGGATCTGATTGTTCCCAACACAGAGGGCAGCATCAGCTCCCCCGTTCACGGGTTCTCCCGCTTAGTCCCAGAGGCCGCGCACGCACGGGGGCTTCCGGCAAGGTGCTGCGTGCACCGTGGGCTTGTGGGGGCTAAAGTATCCCCTGGTTTGGGAAATGTGTTTTTTATTTTTAATTTTTTTTTAAGATTTTATTTATTTATTCATAGAGACCCAGAGAGAGAGAGAGAGAGAGGCAGAGACACAGGCAGAGGGAGAAGCAGGCTCCATGCAGGGAGCCCCCCGCGGGACTCGATCCCAGGACCCCGGGGTCACGCCCTGGCCGAAGGCGGTGCTAAACCGCTGAGCCACCCGGGCCGCCCCCTAATTTTTTTTTTTTTAAAGAAGCTGCTTGCACAGCTCTCCACGCCTCCTCCCCGACGAAGGAAAGGCGCTCTATGTCCTGCCCTGGTTAGGGGACACTCCCTCCGTCACAGAGGGCAGGGGGCAGATTTTTAACATTGCAATATTCTTTTTTTTACCTTTAATTTAGCCTATTCCCACCTATATTTCATCACCATGAAGAATTAACTCTCTATAGAGGGTTTTCTCCCTAGTAAAGTATGACTACACAGGTTTTGGTTTCCTTGCCTGGCAGCCTCTTGGAATTTACCGAGCTTGGACTCCAGGTCCTTGCTGCAGCAGAACAGCTCCTGAAGGTTGAAAACCCTTTTGTCTCACCACTGTTAAGGCTCACAGCCTTGTTAGGAACTGTCGTTTGGACTTAATCATGGATTTTGCTGATTCCGGTGTTCCTGCCGAGTGTCCCACTCCACCTCCAAGTTCCTTATTAGGGTTCCCGCTGCATTTGCCTAAAGCACTTTTTCTCAACCGCAGAGAAATCCTTCTAGTAGGTTAGAGGAGCTCAGGGTTCCTAAACCTGTAAAACAGGTTTTTCCCGTCCACAAACCGGCTCCTTAGTCTCTTGCTGTACAGGGACCAACCACGGAACCTGGCAGAGAGAGCTCCACCCCCAGCACCCCGGTCAGCCGGGTGACCCTGGCACTGGTCTCACCCTGGGCCCAGCCGGGTGACCGTGGCACTGGCCTCACCCCGGGCCAGCCCGGGCCGGGGAGCACACGGAGACGTCCTCCTGGTGGAGGCTGCCGCTAGCAGGCCCGACCCCCGCCCAGCAGCACTCGAGGAACACCCCAGACGCTGCACCGGCTCAAGCCCAAAGGCCAGACTCAAGGTGAAAGGGCAGGACGTGCCCAGACGGAGGCAGAAGGGGGAGCAGGTACCTGCCGGCCAACCTGCGCCCGGACACTGGTCCACGACACGCGATGGAGCAGGACGGCCCGCGTCACACCCCATCAACGACCCCCAGGTCGTGGAGAGCCGCGTGTCCTCGCACAGCCCGCTGCAGCCGAGAGCCCGCTGATTGGCACAACAGTCTTTGGGGAGGTCTTTGGGGAGGTCGGGAGAGCCGCCGTGGACCGTGGACCGTCGCCCGCGCCGTGCACCGCTGCAGCCCGCCCTCAGTCCCCCGCTGCTCTGCAGCCGCCGACCGACTGGAGCCTTCGGGGTGAAAGGCCGCCCGGTAACCCGTCCCCTCCCGGGCGTCCCACTGTTCCAGGCGAGGAGTCGAGGGCCGCCAGCACCCCTGGACAGTTGTCACCTCGCCGCGCCCGCTGCAGGACGGCGAGAAGGCCCCCAGAGGCTCAGGCTACTCCGCGGCATCCTCCAGGCTTCTTGTTAACATTTTTAGGAGAAAACAGGTAAACAGGCAGGCCCAACTTTTCAAGTCAGACACCGAAAGACGACGGGTTTGAAACGTGCCTACGTCTACAGTCGCTCATAAACCCTAACATCTCGCGGTCGTTAGTCACGCTCTCCCCGGGCCCGAGTCCACCGGCTTCCTCAGCCTCCCCGCGGTGTGTCCTGTGGGAGTCAGAGCCCTGGCCCACAGGCACCAAAGGCGGCTTCCCCGCCCCACGCGCACGGCCGCGTAGACACAGGCACTCCACGTGCACCGTTTGGGGACAATGGGCAGTTAGGGCTCCGGGCACATCTGTCCCTCCACCAGCAGCTCCGGAGACACCCCCCACGCAGGGCCGTCCTCCTCGGGCCCACGCGGCACCACTCGCGACTTAGCTGTGCCACCGGCGGGGGCCGTCCCCTCCTGGCGGCACTCGGGCTCCCACTGCCGTGCCCCTGTAAGCGATGTCCCCGTACCCACCCTCACACGCACACCCCCTCGGGGTGCCGTCACTCTGGAGGGCAGTCCCGCCTGTGGAAGTACAGGACGGTTTAAATCAACCGAACACTGCAGGAGGTTACGGGAATACCTTAGCTATCATGTCCACGACCGAGTGGGATTTTGGAATTATTAGCCTGACGGGCTTGTGAGCGGCTTGGTCACTTAAGTGCCCGATTCTTGACTCCGGCTCAGGATCTCGGGGTTGTGAGATCGAGCCCTGTGTCGGGCTGCTTGGCGCGGAGCCTGCTTGAGCGTCCCCCCCTGCCCCAAACCCCAACTCCACTCATTCTGACGTGCCATCAAAAATAAAAATAAAATTACTAGTCTGGTAAGTGGAAAGTTTCATTTTAATTTGCATCTTTCAATTCATTTGTTGATCATTTGGGTCTGCTCTTTTCTGAACAGCCCAGGTCCTAATTCATTACCCGGTTCCTCATCACCAGGTCTCTCCACGGACTTCCTACTAGTCTCAAGGCAGGGGCCGGGGGCGCCTTTGACTCTATGGTCTCTTGTGCTAATCCTGAAGAGTTCTATTTTTTTTTAATGATTTTTTATTTACTTATTCATGAGACACACAGAGAGAGAGAGAGGCAGAGACCCAGGCAGAGGGAGAAGCAGGCTCCATGCAGGGAGCCTGAGGTAGGACTCGATCTCAGGACCCCGGGGTCACACCCTGGGCCGAAGGCAGGCGCCAAACCGCTGAGCCACCCAGGGGCCCCTTGAAGAGTTATTTTTTAAAGTCAGTATTTCTTGATAGTTTGTGCTTCTCGTCTTGATTATGAAGTTCTCTACTACTATGGGCTTTTAATGTCTTATTTTTTCCAATATAGAGAACTCACATTTCCTTCCATTGTGTCAGTACCATTCAGTGAATACCCTTTCTTAATCTAACCTTTCCATAAAAAATTATCACCATGTGTGAAATTCCTTTCAAGTATTCAAATTTTTAAATTGTTCTACTCCCCTATGTAAACTGTCCTAAACATAATACTACATTAACTATATGGGGTACGGAATTATACTCTATTTGGAGAATGAGACAATTTCCCCTTCAGTAAATTTTCTATCCAAGCACTTATTCTCCATAAACTTATTTCTCCCAATTTAAAAAATACCCATGTTTGGATCTGAAATGACAAGGCTTTAAAGCAGTATATTGAGTGACTTGATACTTATCGCTATTGAATCTTCCATCTTAGGATGAGTTCATTTGTTCAGATCTGATTTTATGTTAGGAGAACGTTGGTTTTTTTTCACGTAGGTCTTAGGCTTATCTTGAATCTGTCACTAAATATATGGTTTAGGTCATTTACTTTCATTTTTACTTCTAGATGCTTAGAGGGCAGACCACGGATATTTCTGTTGTTGCCATATATCTAGCGACCTTATCAAATTCTATTTCTTACTGGACTGTTTTCTAGGTATAAAATTACACCTCTCAGTTACAGAAATAACCTCTCCTCAACATCTTTGCTATTTTGCTATTACGCTTACTAAAATCTTCAAGAAATACTATTTATAGCACAACTAGATAACTTGGTTGTAACTGAAACTGTACTAGGAACCATTTTTTCTAAAATTTTACAGATTGCCTTTAAGTTCCTTCTTATGCCTATTAGTTTTCATTGGAAAGGACTTATGAAGCTCTAGCACATGCCAAGAAGTATTTGGTCGTCTACGCCAAATGTGATTACATAATGGATTATGTGTATTGATTTTCTCTTTTATTCACTTTTTTCCTTTATAGTTTAACTGATGTTTGGTGTGTTTTTAACTTGTCAAATTTGTCTCGTCTTTATTCAATATCTATTCTTTCCTATCTATTCTCAATCGTGTTCTTTTAATACAGCTCTTATTTTGGACTTTCTAAAATGATAAAAATGATACTTAATCTTAATGCATGTCTTTCAAATGTTCCTATAAACATTAACAATGGACAATAAATGGCAGTAAGCCATAAACAGGATCTAGCTTGGTTTACTCTTCTCATTAGTCTCCTATCTGGCTTTGAGTTTTGTAATTATTCTGTTCATGTTTAACACAAGGACTAATACGATTTTCGTCCTTTTGTTCCTTCTTTTAGTGATTTTATGATGCAGTTTTTTACTTAAATGACTGATCAATTTCTTATTTGCCCCCCTTCCCCATTATTAATTGGACATTCTTCTACATTCTTCCATTCTATGGGTCACCTTCCTTCCCGTGTTCTCACAAGATGATAGGGCTTCATTCTTTGAAAACAAATATTACAACTAGTTCCAGTAAGATACACTGGATCTTCCCACCATGACCTTTTATTCCCCTGGTAATCTCAGTGTGTGTGTTGTTTTTAATTTCTCCTCAACATTCCTATAATCTTTTTAGGACGCTTCCTTCCACTTCTCTGGCCACCATTCTCAAGTTGTCTGATATAGTTCAAGTCTTTCCTAGAAAGCCTAAAAGTAACGTGTCCTTATTTTGCACTTAAGTTACAAATTCCCTGGACAGCCATCCCCATCCATTTAAGTTTAGTTTCTAATCTTCAACACACATATATGTTAAGGGCTAAGGTGAATATCTGCTCTATCTTTTCCCATCTTGAAGTCCCTGTTAAGGTTCATTTAGCATGTGGTCAGCACCTATCCTTAAAACAGGTTATATATGAGTGATTCTCTGAATTTGTGCATCTCCTCAAGCATCTTTCATGTAAGCAGGTAAGTTATATAAGTTGGAAATAGGATTCTTGGATTATGGCCCATTTCTCTCAGTAATGTGTGGATATCCCCAGCTCTTCTCTTCCTGACTTGCAGCTGAGAAAGCCAATGCCAGGCTGGTTCCCACTTCCCACTGTTTTCTAAAGTAAGTTGTGGGTTTTTTTTTTTCCCTCCCTGGAACCATCTATAGCCTAGAAAACATAATTTTACCAGAATAGGTCTAGACCATAGGACTTTCTCATCAGGTGAGCCTAGGCCTTGGTGAGCCATTTCAATCTGCTGGCCCAGATCGTTCCTGTGCTCAGGTCAGGAAGACTGTTTACATAATTCTCGTCTTTCCTATTTTTCTTTTTTCACCTCACTGAATTTTGTTACTTTCAGACCTCTGGAATCTACTCTCCCATTCTCATATTTTCCCCTCGTGATTTTATCTTTTATTATTTTTTTGTACTTCCATAATTTGAAACATTTTTCTATTTGATCTTTCAGAACATGAACTCAGGTCTAAGCAGTGACCAACCTCCCTCTTATTCATGAACTAGGTTAATTGGGAATCATGCTTAAGATTTTTTTAGGTGCTGCAAATGAATCTCCATAGGTGGTTTTATTCTGTTTTTTTTTTCAAGTATTTAATGCATCTCCTCCTCCAGTAGAATACCTCACTCCAAATTTGTTTTGATTTTCCTTTTCCCGGCTGCGGGTTGTCCTACACAGATTGTCATCTTTGCCGGTTCCAGTCTGGTGGTTCTCTGGTCTGGCTGCACGTTAGATTCACTTGGGCGGTCAGGAAATTTAAAATTCTTAGGCCCTATTATATAAGGATCCCTGGAGTATGCACTCAGGCATCAGTACTTAGGCAAATTCCTCAGGTAAGTGTGAGAACCAGAAACTTGGTTCTAAATCACACCACGTGCACCATGCGCACTGCCCCGCAGAGAGAAGAGGGACGCCTTTTTGTGCTCAGGTGCAAAAGCAAGGGTGACCCACTCTAGTCATTCAACTTCCTCTTAGACTTTTGAGGTCAGAGACATCCAGCACATTTTCACAGCCTGACTCCTAGAAACCTTCAAACCTCTGAAGGCCAGGCTTTATCCAGGATCTCCTGGAAGCTCTTCATCCTGTGGGACCTAAGAGAACTCATTCAGCAAGGCTCACGCCATTGAGAGAAAGCCTCCACTTCCTTTCCCTGGAGCCCCATCCCTAAACCTGCTGCCTATTGGTCCTGGTAGCTCCGAAGAGCCAGGTAACAAGGTTCTAAGGGACACAGAACACACCCACATGTACGCTTGCCTTCAAACTTTATCCTCTTAGGAGGGATCACATGGACTTCCATCTTTTACACTCCCATGTTAGAGTCAACATCTAAATTTAGTTTTTGTTCATTTAGGCAGCAAATTAGCAACGCTGGAGAAATACGGGTGAGAGGCCGGAGAACGCTAGGTCAGCTAATAATGAGCATGAGAATGCCGAGAGCAAATTTCAAAGGGGAGGGAGGATGATTAAGCGGTCAAGAAACCAGGAGAAAGAGGACTAATCAGAATGCCTGAAGCAACGCCAAAATGATTTACAAATAGAAAAGCAACACGTTTATAGATCAGATCTATACAACAAGGATATTTAGCGAGAAGTGGGTGAACAGGGAGTGGATATCCTTGTATGTCTTGTAGTATTTGTCAACACTGGGGAATTTTGCTTTTAAGAATTTTGATATTTACGGATTCAGCAGTGTGTGGTGCTCAGTAGTGAGATATATATACAGCACAACTTCTGTGAACAATTTTGCCTTCTAATCTTCAGATATAAACGTTTTTACTCATGTTTTGGGTCTCAGGTTTGAGACAGGATTGCAACTCGTATTTTCAGAACTCTATTCCAGGAGAAGTGAAGAGCAATAAAGCATCACCAGATCCCACTTCTCTCTATAAAAGTGGTTTTGTTTTCAAACTGATTTTGGCCACCTTCTATTCAAAAGGAATTTGAAATTTGAAATAAAAGCTCACACCGGAAAACAAGATGAAAGCAGAATTATCAAGACTACTTATGACTCCACCTTCCCAGCCCAAAGCATGCTCTCTGCTGGAAACCAGGTTACGGCAGAATGAAGTGTTGATGTTTCTCACAGCCACGTCCCCAGTGCTAGAAAATGCCAGGCATTTGGCAGCCTAACCTAGCATGTAAGAAGTGAGTCCCCCAGGAATATATAGAAAGAACTATTTGGAAACAATTCCTAATTCCTTCAGTCTAAATATCCTCTGGTTAAGTCACTCTATCACGTCATTCCAAAAACGGTCCAACTCAGCACCAGGAGCAGCTCACGCTCTTACCAGCTGAGTGATTTGAGACAAGATATTTACTCTCCCTGCATCTCGTAAGGGTTTCACAAGGTGTCTCCCCACTCAGAACAAAAAGATAAAGGTTGAATCCCTCATTTCCTCACCATTTGACAGCAGTGTCAAGCTTCATGAACCTACACATACCCTTTCTTGGGCCATTGCAGAGGGGTCTATGAAAAGCCACAGGCCTACCAGCTATCATAAAACTTCTGGAGGATGTGCTCTTCTCTAACTGTTAGACTCTAAGCCCAGATACATCCCGTTGCAAGGCCCAAATTCTAGGTAACTCAAGAGTCATTTGAGTTCAAAAGGAAGTTGGAAACGGGCACTTCATCAACACCAATTTTCTGTCTCCAACAATCCATCCCTCCTCTACCACTCACTGTCGGGTTACTGCGACCACTTGCTTTCATATCCATCTCCTCCAACAGAGCTCCCAAAAGACAAAGACCACAGTGTATTAACATTAAGGGCCTAGTGCATTTTACAGGCTTCCAACTGTATGTGTTGGGTGGGGGGTGGGGTGGGGAGGAAAGGCAGGGAAGAGGGAGTAGATTCAAACCTGACAAGGCAACTGCATTCCAGAAGCTCAGATTAGCAGAGAATCCTTCAGAGGTATCTTTCACCACTCACCCCTACCATGAGGTAGGGGACAAGGCAAATCGGTACTGAATACGTACGTGACCTTCAACCCTCACTAGACACCTCTCAGGGTCCAACGACCATCCTAAAAAAAGCCGGAAAGGTATTTGTGCATGTGTGGTCCAGAGAGGACAAGGAGTCCCTGACCAACAGGACGCAGACCAGATGACATAAATGTCCTTTGAAGCTGAGCACACGCTACTGGAAAATGAGGAAAGTACAAACTGACTTCAAGTGAAACTGCCCAGCCGTTCATCAGGCTGGAAGAACCACCTTCACTGGTAACAGGAAGCAGGGTTGCCCTCAGGGACTCCTGCTCCTGGAAAGTGCCCTAATAATACCCCCTCCGGGTGACCGTTTCCTTAGTGAGGAAGAAACTTAGTTCTGTAAAATCAGGCTGTCAGCAGCTCTGCTGTTGGGAATCCTAATGATAAGAAGGAAGCACTTCACTTCGCCTGGAGGATCCAAGCCACTTGGACAAAGGGGTGAGCTGGCCTCACGCCCCAGGAGCAGAGCCTCAGAACGGCTCACAGACACCGCGTTCCACAGCGCTCGGCTTCGTGGCCTCCGGAGAAGCGGCGCTGTGGCCCCTGAGCAGCGACGGCCACCCGTCCAGACGGTCCTCTCTAAGGCCACTGAAAAGTGCCTTCACACTTCCCCTACCCTCACTCTTCTCCAAAATCCTGTAAGAACTCGGTATTTTCCCTGTAGCGGTGAGCAGCTGAGTGGTTCGTCGGCTGTGTCGTCTCCCTCGCGGCCAAGAATAAGCTGACGGTGACAGCAGCTTGGTCGCTGACGTCCTCGGCCAACTGGGCCGGGGCGACACCCCCGGGACGTCTTCGGGTAACCGGCCTCTCCGTGACCGACTTCAGATTCCGGCAAAGTTCCGCGCCTGAAGTCTGGTCTCCCTGACGTCGGGGGTCTCCGCTTCCGTCACCTGGGCTTGCTCGGGCCTCCGCAGTCACCCCAACGACGGGACCTCGCTCCCGCGGGACACGGTCCCCCACTCCCTTAGGCCCCGCCCGGAGCCTGCGGCTCCCTGGCTGTCACCGACGTGGACCACAGAGGAGGAAGCGGCACCGGCTCCCCTACCTTCAACTCCTGGTCCCAGGCTTTGAGACACTCGCAAGGCCACACGTCCTCAGAGACGGGAAGTGTCAGAGGCAGAGGCGAGGAAAACGGTATTTCCGGGCCCTCAGCTCGGCCGCACGGGCCCCGCGTGTGACACAGAAGAATGAGGGTGAAGGGGATGCCCCGAGGGGACGGATGGCGGCGTCAGGGCGAAGGGGGCAGGGTGCCCGCCGCAGCGTCCGGTCCACGCAGGACCCCACGGCCCCACAGCCCCTTCCCCACCCCCAGAAAGGCCCTTTACTGCTCTACTAGCCCGTCCCCTACGGGGGTACATTTCGAGGAAGGCTTAGCCTCTAGCTGGCCCAGTCACTCCACAGGCCCAGTGATGAGTCCTTCACTGCCGCAAGCACGTTACCTCGCTTCGGGAAGCGTTCAGAAGGGAAAGGCCTTACAGGGACGACGGCCCCGGAACAGACCGCGTGCAAGCGCTCACTAGAGAAGCATTACCGTCCGACCTCAAGACATCTTAAATCCCCAAGCCCAAAGGGCATCACACAAATCCCCACTTTCAGAGAAGAAACGCTTTAACTAAAAATATCCATTAGATAAATGTGTATATTCAATAAATGCTTCTCAAAAATTATTTGTACATTAAACCCAGAGGCCAAAAGGAGAATATTGATAATTTGACCAAAGTTAAAACTTGCGCATGGAAACACAAACCAAAGATAAAACACCATCCTGAAAGGCCAAACTCTGTGTGGGGAAACATCCGCGACGCAGACACATACACAGCTCGCTAACGGAGCATGGACCTGCATACGGGATTCATAAAAAATAAAAATGGCCTTAACCCTTGTTCTTAGAAAACTGAACTCTAGTTAGAGGTCGGGTGCTGAAGGGGCACCTGGGTGGTGCTGCAGGTCAGGTGCGCGGCTCTTGGCTTCCGCCCAGGCCCTGAACGCAGGGCGGTGACACTGAAGCCAACAGTCAGGCTCCGCTCTCAGCAGAGTCTGCGTGAGATTCTCCCCCCTCCCGGCTTGCGCTCAGGCACGGTGCGTGCTCTCGCCCCCTCTAGAATCTTTACAAACAAGAAAAGGTGGCGTGCTGAAGGAAATAATACTACATTTTCATGTAAGAATAAAGAATCAAAATCCTACCAGACAGGTTTTGGGGGGGTTTGTTTTTGTTTTTCTGAGAAACACAGGTCCCTGTATCCAAGTTTGCAATGAGGCTGTCGATTAAAGCCAGAAGAACAGTCAAGAGCAGATGAGCTTTCCTTAAACGCAATTTTATTAAAGTTCTTGTATGACTTTAGAAAATGCTCCTAATCCTCCCCCACCCAATTCGGCTTTTTAAAATAAAGGCTGTAGAAATGAACTCAAAATGCAAGAAAGACAGGACTTTCAAATATCAAGGCATATAAAGATCAAATGAGCTCTTATGAAACATCCACCTTAATCCACACGAAATTGATTTTTCTCCAAGCATCGACATTTATTACTCGGTCCTTCATTCTTGGCATTATAGTCCATGAACACCATCTAGGTCTGAAATTTCTTTCAAGATCACTCTTAAAAGATACCCCAATGCATGACTAGTTCTGCCTAATTGAGCTGCTACTTGAAAATTCACTGGCACAAAAAAATCTAAGCTTTCCATAGAACCACACTCTCCTAAGGGCCCATCTTTGCAACTTTTCCGGGCTATCACGTCTTAGCACTGAAGGATTTAGGAATATCAACTATGAGCGAGTACAAAAGTAAATGGTAGCCCTTAAAATAAAACAAAGGGGAAAAGGTATTGATCACTTAAAATTCAGAGCCCCGTATGCGGCGTGCCCACAGTGAATGCAAAGGTGCCTCAATTCTACTAGTCGTCTACACTACTGTTCATGAACAGTGTAGACCACATTGGCCAGGGAAGAATTCAATCTGCTGCGTGAGACTGTGCTCGTGGGATAAAGTGCGGATGACCAGTTTGTAACGTAGGAGTTTCAGACGCTGAGATTCTTACTTTTACATCACATCTTATGTAAGAAAATGTTTTTCCACTTCAGGATAAAATATGAAGTTTTAAACTTTAAATTATAGAAACACTGGGGAAACTAGAGACGGATGAGAGGAGTGTCCTTTTCAGAGACACAAACGCAAGTTCTTAAACTTTATGATTCTTGGTTCCTTCTTTTGAAATATTCTAGTCTTCCTTGGGTTATTTGATACTCAATGTGAACTAAATCCTGAGTATGTTCTGAATTGGGCAAAGGGTGAAACACACAGTGAGATTTACCAGCAGAGGAATTAATAGCATCTGCCAGATTAACAACAGCTTTTCAAACAATCTGGAGAAAGATTACACAGGATGCCATTACCAAGTACATTGTGATTTGCTGACTTTACCAACATATTTTATTGCTTTTTAATTATTCTCGGCATAGCAAGACATAAAATTTTATTAAGACAGCCTACCTTGGAAGTTTTTCAATTTCAGAGTGAATTTTTAAATGTGAAAAAAAAAAAAAGACTCGATCTAATTATAAACCACAATCTAGAATGTTTGTTCAGAATTGAAGCCCGTTAAGTTCTAGAAATTATCAAATGGGTTGATTAAACCACAAATAAATGCATCTTTATCTCAATGTTGTCGTTAAATTAGATGATTTATATGCATCTAATCATTTCTCAAAATCTCTGGTGAAAAAACTACATTCTGTATTAAGTGTTTGATGCCTTAAAGGAACTAAGTCAAGTGGCTAAATCAGGCTGTAAACAGACCAAATCCTACATATCCCATTTTTCTCATATTGAATATTAAAAAGAAATGAGCCTATAAACAAAAGGCAGACTCAGTGTCTATCAATCAAATCACAATCTTATACCAAAGAAAAATGTATCTCCAAGTATACCCTTTGGTGAACAGAAATCACTATTTCTCTGGTAACAAAAAAACAAAACAAAACAAAACAAAAAGTCCAGAAAACCTATAGTTTAAAACTACTTTTTATTAAAAATCCAACAGCCTTTAAAGAAGCACCTCTAAGATTATCAAAGGTTTTGAGTAGCATGAAACCATGGATTTCAAGTAGATCTGATGTCTTTTAAACATCGTATTTTATAAAGCAAAACAAAGAAACTGAGTTACAAGATGATGCATGTAAACATAAATGGAGTGAACGAATAAAGGTACATCACTTACCCCAAGCCAAGAAACTAACAGGGCAGCATCTGGTCTCTTGAGATCAACTGCTCGCCCTACAGCACCACGTTTGTCTTACGCTGACTTCCAGTCCATATACCTGGGCAGGGTTTGCACAGTCCCACTGTGACCCCTGACTGCATGTCCGAACAATCCAACACGAACACTTCACTTCATGCAAAGAGCGCTGAGTGCAAATGAGAAAACAAAAGTCCTACACTTCAGCTGTACCATATATACACTAAAAGCTTCCCTAAAAGCAGTACAGATTCACGGTGTCAAGTACGTAGGATTTCACAAGTTTCCCCCGTATCTTTCCACTTCCACTGTTTAAAACTCCTCGGTCCATCCCTCCAACCCTTAACCATGAAACATTATTCTTTGACTTAAGTTCAGAGAGAGATTCCACCTTGACAGTACCTTCAAGAACACCTATACAAGCGCTCTAACCAAGGGGGGGGGGGTCCTTCCTTCCCTCACTCCTCATTCTATGCACCTCCCGGAACACACCAATCTCCTCAAGTCAACCGTGACCGCTTGCTCAAGACGGAGCTCGCTCAGCCCCCGAAGCAAGGTCAAACGCTACTTTCCTTGATGAAAAGAAGCATATAAACTTCCCCGCAGACTAAGTTACCTAAGATACGAATTAGCTGAAACAATGATAACCCCCTTAAAGGGGGATCACAGTTACCTGGATGGCATTATAGCCTGTCTCTGTATCAACCTACACTCATGCCTTTTATTCTCCCAAATACTACAAAGCCCACCAAAGGTTGGTCTTCACAAAGGTTTAGTCAACACAAAATATTTAAAAACAGCCTTTCAAACCGAAGACTCGATGCGGAGCTCTTATTAAAATCTTGGATTCTTATTAGAAATCTTGAATTCTCCATCACAAAGGTTTCTGTAGACCCAACTATACTGGAACTCTAGAGATTTCCATTTTATTTTAAACTACTTCATGGAACTCTTGTTCCAGGAGGAAAACAAAGGAGTTACGTTACAGGGGAAATGTTTGAAGTTTCCTAAGCTCGTAGAAGATACTTATAGAAGTTTGTCTTACCTGCTGCTAGATTCTTCTAAGACAAGAGGGGGAAGAGAAGTTTCCCCTTTGCAGAAAGCACTTAGCCCTTACGTTGCACAGCCAGGTGGGGACCCCAAAAAAAGTCCTCTATCAATGCCAAGGAGCACTCGAGCAACGGTCTGTTCATGCACAACCCACATTTAGAAAAATGGTCTTCCATTGTGAAAATCCTGGTGACGCTTTCAGTCCCATGGTACATCTAGCGGTTTTGTGAACAAAGTCAGCTTCCAGGCAGTCAGATCCCCACCACTCAACAATACAGCACTTTAAATACCAACCCTGAAATATTGCCAATTTATCTGAAAATATTAACTATGAAACAGAGTAACCAAATAATCCAAGAAACAAGTGTTTTTTAATAGAAGCTGCAAGCATATCTTTAGCGAGTGTAGCTCATTAAGTACACGACACATAGGTAACCTGAAGAATTAAAATGGAACCAAATTGAACAAAAAAATCTTTTCACCAAAAACCTTGAACTTGGTGGCACTTAGTTTGCACCTCACAATTACGACTCTTTAAAAATATTCCATTATTCACTTTCTCTTCTAGGGGATTTGGTTTGAGGCCGTATATTCATACTTTTTCCCCGGTTAATAGATTGGTGCAGGAAAAAAATCACTGAGACCTAAAAAATTAGGGGAGATAAATCGACACGTCCTGGCCCCGCCACCTACAAGCAAATAGTGAACTTTAAAGAGGCTGCCTCTGGCAGAAAATACCCAATACCTGCACGGCCTTGTGCTGGACGCGTACGGCAGCCCATGCTCGGGGCCACCTCGCACCCCCACACACGCAGCCCCACACGCGTGCCCCGACCCGACCTGGGCGCACACGTGCACCTGCCCGCGCCCCCGGGAGCCCACCTGAGAGCCTCGCGGAACTCCAGATTCTGGTTCGGTAGCTGGAAAAGGCCTGCGACCCTGCACGTCTAAGTCCCCAGACAACAAAGTCCCCAAACCCGCTGACGGTCATGCCGGGAGGGCACAGGTCCAGCGAGAAAGACGTGGCCCAGTGCGATCCGTCACGTTAACATTAAAGAGCAAAAGCCCTGTGATCATACTAGTGCTTGGAAGGGTCTAAGGACTCCGTCACCCTTTTGCAAATAAGATGTACTTAGCAGGCGAGGAGCGATACTGAAGTCTGCCCCTTAGGGAAGCACATGTGGCACGAGGCCCCGGACGACGGTCACCGCGAGCTACCAGCACGCTCCCATTTACACCAGGGACGACGAGGGGACCTCGTCCCGCCGCTGCTACCAACACACTGCGGTTTCTGGTGCAACCGTACTAATCAAAAATAAGCATTTTTAAGAAAGGAAGATACGCCTTTACTAGAAATTACAGATCCGTATGGAAAAGCCAAGACAACTGAACCATGAGACTTCAGTGAGGATTTAACTACAGGGACGGGCAACAGGAGACAAACGGCTCTTGAGAGAGAAAACTGAGAATGCGCAAGCGGGGTCGGTGCGGTCAAATGTTAGAAGCTCCCGGACGTACCGAGAATAACCTGGACGGAACTCACAGCCCAACCACGGAAGCATCTGCACTCGGACGCCGAAGACCCCGAAACCACCCCACGTGTAGAAGGAAAAGTCCAGCTTTTAAGACACCGAACCTGTAATTCCGTTTCTAAGAGGGAAAAATAGTTGCTCCAAGATTTGCTCCTTTTCACAACCAGTGAGGCCGCTGCCGCCCGGGGCACCCCCCCGCAGCACGCACCCCGCCCTCGCACGCGGCCGGCCTAGCTCTCCCCGCAGCCACCCGCGGGCGCCCCGGACGGGCCACACGCCTCCCCTCTAGGGCGGGCAGCGCCCCGGCACGCGGGCTTGTTCTTCAAGAGACGGAGAACAGGTTCCTCAAGCCAGAGCCTCAAGGCCCACTATTAGACACTGACACACGCGTGTACTGCAGTGGAACAACCCACTGGGACGACAAACGACATCGCTAAAAACAGTGAAAGCCGGTGTCCCTGCAGGAGACCGCGCGGGGCCACGATCCCCTGGGGACAAGTTCACGTACACGAAGCCCTCGGCTCTGCACGTGGCAAGTGGCCTCGCACCTTCACGTCACTTTCTTGCTCATCTCTCTGAAGCAGCAGGGCTTGGTAAGAAAGCCCGTGGGTAAGTCGCTACGGCAGGTGTTTAAGGACACGCCACCCCCCCCTCCGAGTCCCGGCCTCAGCGCACAGCCACGAACACACCCCGGGCCTCCCTGCGCGCAGCCCCCGATCCGGGCCCTCCGGCCCTAGACAGCCGCGCGGCCCGGGTGGGGACACGCACCGCCAGGATTCCGCAGAGAAGTCACGATCCGGGGAGACGCCTTTCCTCCTTGCAAGGTCGGGGCCATCACCGGCGGCCTACAGTCCGGCCCTGGTCACGCAAGAGGAAGAGTCGGGGAGCAAACAGCGCATCGGGGAGCCTCCGCCCGGGGTCCCGGACACGGGTCCGCTGCCACGCGCCACAGATGATGACGAGCGGAGGACAAGGGGGCGCACGGCCTCCACACGGGAACCCTGAAGCTCTAGACGGTGATGTGGGGGCTTCACGGCTCCGGCCTGACCCCACTGGCCCCTCAACAAAGAGAAGTTCGAGAACCAAGATGCCCCGTTCATCCTCATGAATGTGCCCCTGAAGAGACAAGACAGTATCGGCCGAGCCCTGGGCCCTTCAGAGCCCGCAGGGCGGTTCTCACGGACCACGAGGAACCCGGAAGCCTGACTCCTGCAGCACAGTCCCAGCCCATCCTACCAGGTGAGGGGACGGATCACGACGGGAATTCCTGACCCCACGCTTCCAGCTTCTGAGCTCCCGCTGTTATTTTTTTTTTTCATTTTTTATCATTTTATGTCTTGAATGGGGACGGTCAGTACCAGGCTCGCAGGGAGTCTTTTGCTTCGAGTGACTAACAGGGACACCCCAGCCATCAATCCACGGTGGCCCCACGTTCCCAGCCACCACGATCCTCTGGTCTCAGATGGTGGGACTAGACCCAAACCTCAAGTTTGCTTGGAAAGGTCCAGGGCAAAGCTTTAATCTTGAGCCGCGCACATCACAGCAGGGCATTGGCATAACCGGTGCTTCTACAGAAGAAAAAACCAGTGAACTTTCCTTAAACTTCACTTTTTCCCCATATTTGCATTTTATTTTTAATTGTAGTCGACATACAATATATTAATCTCAGGTGTATGACGGTGATTGGACGTTTATATCCATCACGAAACGCTCACTATGCTAAGTTGTAGTTACCATCTCTCCCACCTACAAAAAGTTTTTCTTGGGGGGAGGGGGTCGCCCACGTGGCTCAGCAGTGGGGCGCCTGCCTTTGGCCCAGGCCGTGACCCCGGGGCCCTGAGATCGAGTCCTGCATTGGGCTCCCCACAGGGAGCCTGCTTCTCCCTCTGCCTGTGTATCTCAAGAATAAATAAATATTAAAAAAGAAGAAGAAGAAGAAGAAAGAAAAGAAAGAAAAAGTTCCGTGTTTTTACACCACAGGCCTACTACTGGCTAATGCCTTATTCTCAAACATTTCCCAATTTTTCTTTTTAATTACTTTAGATCTTATTTTCACGCCAGCGTGGTTGACACTCAGGTGTCAGGGCTTCTATCTTGATGTCTATAAAGAGGCGGCCTTTCCTACCCATAGCGAACATCTCTATTCTTCTGTTAGATTCAGGCGGAGAACAGTGATCCCGCAGTTTCATGTGTTGCTCAGTGACCGAGGTAAATGTGCTCTTACTGCCCTTCGCCTACGTCACCCACCCACCCACGTCCCCCCGGGAACCATCCGTCTGTTCTCTACAACAGTCTTTCCTTGTTGCCCTCTTTCCTTCGTCTAGGGCTTTGTTTCTTGGAGTCTACAGGAGGGAGATCCCATGGTACTTGTCTCTCCGACTCGGTTATTCACTTAGCACTCTGCTCGCTCTCCAGATCCATCCACGCCAGTGCAAATGGAAAGATCCCATTCTCTTTCGTTGCTGATTAATATTCTGTGCCGTGTATACACACACCACTTTTTTTTTTTTGCATTTAAATTAAATTCGCCATCGGTTCAGGAGGGCACATGATGTGACGAGCACCGGGTGTCACATGCAGCTAATGCGTTACTGACCGCCACCTTGAGGCCCATGATGTACTGTAGGTCGGCGAAACGTCCTCTCAAATGGCTTCCTATGTGGGCATCGGGGAGGCCTAATCAAGCATCCAACCTGATTTCAGCTCAGGTCATGGTCTCAGGGTCCTGAGATCGAGCCCCGCGTCAGGCTCTCCTTGGTGCGAAGCCTGCCTAGGATTTTCTCTCCCCCTCAGTCCCTCCCCCGATCGTGCTCTCTACAAGTAAGTGACTTTTTTTACGTCTTCTAAGCCAGAACAAGGCCTACTTATGAGCATCTACCATCAGCTGGAATATAAACATTCACAACCACTGAAGACTAGCAATTTTTTTTTTGACTACCAGAGATATACATTCTCTTTTCTGAAAATATTTTTAATGTAATAAAACATCTGCTCTGAAATCCTGTACAAATGAATGGGTGACAGTTTTGGAATCATTGATAATCACTGATCTCCTGGCTTGGAGCAAAATTACCATTTTCACAGGTAATTTCTTCAATGGCATTTTTAAGGAAACGCCAAGCATTTCTGGTTCAACACGAGTATGTGGCAGTGAGTCGACGAGAGAGAGAGAATACCTAAGCTTTTCTGAAACCTCTGATTTATTGTGACTGGAGATTCCTACCCGAGGCTGTAACAGGCCGTCCTCAGGACGCCGCACCGTGGGGGTCAGCTTCCCCGTATGTAATGACTGCACTGACAGACTTTACATGCTTACACACCTGATAGGACCTTTCCAGGTCTGGACTTGAAGTCAACTACCTCTTCCTCCCATATTTCTCTATCCTAACACGTCATAACCTCCCTCCCTGGTTGTGATCCAAGCCATCAGAGAACCAGGACAGGTATCGGGAGAAGCCATGGAGTAGGGTCTCAGAACTATCGAGGGCTGGGGAAAGCCAACGTTAACCGGGGGCAACACTACGCACTCCACGGTCCTTCCCCAAACAAGGGGAAAAGGGGAAAAAGGAAAACCACCGTGCGTGGTACTACCAGTGTGCTCCCGCCCTGCCCAGGCCTAAACCTGAACAGCTGTATATGAGGACGCAGCCACACCGACCTGGAACCCCGGCTCCTCATGGGTGCTTGTTCGGTGCTTCCCTGCGAACCCTCCGGCCAAGCTCTCTACTCGCTCAAGTAGAAGTCACGGCCCCTCATCCGTAGTGGTCCTTCGGGCGGAGCGCTGGACGTGCGAACGTGTGCCCACGATCCTCTCCGAAAGTCCGATGAAGACCAAGGAGCCCCAGTGACTTCAGGTTCTCAGATACTCTGTGTGGCGGAGGCGCTGATGGGAGGAGCCCTGTGTCGTCAGAAGCTATTCATAACGCGGGTCATTTAAGCGATTTTAAGTCAAAGCTACAAACATCTTTTCCTACATAAATCTTTCTGAGGACGACGAAGATGAGTGTGCCCTTTTGAGTGAATATATCACTTCTGTAACCATCTCAGCTCGACGCTGAAATGAACTGGCCTCGAGCTGGGAATAAAAATCGACCTGCCGTTTCTTTTATTTATTATTTATTTTTTTTTAATTTTTATTTATTTATGATAGTCACAGAGAGAGAGAGAGAGAGGCAGAGACACAGGCGGGGGGGAGAAGCAGGCTCCATGCACCGGGAGCCCGATGTGGGATTTGATCCCAGGTCTCCAGGATCGCGCCCTGGGCCAAAGGCAGGCGCCAAACCACTGCGCCACCCAGGGATCCCCTGACCTGCCGTTTCTTATCCTACGACAGCACCCAAGCGAAAAGAAAACACAAAGTGTAAAAAAAAAAAAAAAAAGAAAAGAAAAGAAAACACAAAGTGATGAGGAAATAGAGGCCAGAATCTACAATGTATTGCCCGATTAATCGATTAATTCCCCCCAGTAACCTCACTATACTGGCAACAACAGTTAAACTAGCATTTATGTTATAAATCCATTAACACTGACTTAAATAACTGCATGTTTCTAGACAAACAAGTTGTTCACCCAGATTCCTGTCATCTATTAACAGCAACTCTAATGATTCTTTTCTTTCTCTTGCAGCTTATTCTAGCCCGAGAAACCTGCAGCAATCTCAGTGAACAGTACAGATCAAAACCATGAGTTCCCGAGGCTAGCACCGGGAATTTTTGCCAAAACTACCACTTACATAGGTTTCTCCTCCACAGCTCTGGCCTGGACAACCCAGTCGACTTCTGATACATGGTGGGCTGTAGCCATACTCTCTACAGAGAGATCTCAAATTCCAGCCTTGGAGAAGGGGGTCTCTTCCCAAGTGTGTTGCTCCCTTCGATGATTAGTTTGCTGAGGCTGCCACAACAGTATCACAGAGCAGGTGCCTCAAACAACAGGAATTTGCTTCCTCATAATTCTTGAGCTTCACGTCCAGGACCAAGGCGTCAGCAAGTTCAGTTTCTTTCTGCCCCCTGTTTGCCTTATAGATGGTCGCCCTCTTGCTGGATCCTCACCCGGTCTTTCCCCGTGCGCATGCATCCCTGTCTCGCTCTGCATGTCCTCGTCCCCTCTGCCAGACTGGATGAGGGTCTACCATAACAGCCTCATTTTAACTTGGGGACATCTTTAGAGATCTGCTCTCCAAATCAGATGACATTCTGGCATACTGGATGATCAGGATTTCAACATGTGAATTTTGAGGGCACCGTTCAGCCCATAACACTCGGACGCTCCCGTATATCTCATGAAGACATCATTTAAAGTTCTCTTTGCTCCTTTTGTGGTAAATCATTAATCTCATTAAGGTTTTCTTGTTCAAATTACTTCGCAAAAGTTTCTGCCTCCAGGTCGAACCCTTTGATACTTTGATGGTGCAGCTGTGTTTGGACTGGAATCCTTACATTTTTATGCTCGTGTTTTTATGACTTCATTCCTATGCTTACAGACCTTTGTGATTTAGAATTAAGTGTAGTTTTACTGAATTCTGGCATAGTTCTGTTGAATGCTTTGCCACCATTCTTAACCATCAGGACGTTACTGACCCAGGTCCTGGAGCAGGACATTAGAAACCTGGGTAGCAGCAGCTGCAACTATTGAAGTGACAAAACCTAACTGCTCCTTGATAGTGGACAAGAAGGACGCAGACACCTGAGTGTTGTCTTGAAGGTGGAGCTCAAGGAGCTCAAGGCTGATTTCTCAGACTGAGACTGAAGTTTTCATTATCAATGTAAATAAAGCAAACCGAATTCACATAGCTCTGAACACAGGCATACCATCCACCTGACATTTTCTGAAGGCCCAGAATTTGCCACAATAATGTTCTATTTCAGTAAAACTAAGATACTGGATAAATTTATGGAAAGCAGTATTTCAAAACTCAGTCTTGGCACCAGGGATGTTCATTATTACTGGATTGTTTCTGTGTATTTTCAGGAGAAAGGAAAGAGCTACGAAAGTCACCTTTACCTTTATATAGAGATAGGATTTTGATATACAGGTACGCACACCTGCGTATGGAGGTCTATATATGGATAACTCCAACTTAGGACTTCAGGTTGCTCGGATTCTTAGGACACTGGTGGGCTTCTGAAGTACTTGGCAAGACACCACCTTGCACGGAAACAAGGCTGTGTCCCTTTAGTGACTCATTGTTTCACATCATTTTCTGCATATATGTTGTCTATTTCATATCTTAAATTTTCAGTTAAAGTTTTGTGATAACAAGTGTCTAAGAAATGCTTCCTCGCATCTTAGTACAAAACAGCTTGGTAATGTATTTTAAAATACCCACAAATATCAACTATCAAGCCATGAAAAGACCTTGAGGGGGGATCCCTGGCACCTGCCTTTGGCCCAGGGCGCGATCCTGGAGACCCGGGATCGAATCCCACGTCGGGCTCCCGGTGCATGGAGCCTGCTTCTCCCTCTGCCTGTGTCTCTGCCTCTCTCTCTCTCTCTCTCTGTGACTATCATAAATAAATAAAAAGTTAAAAAAAAAAGACCTTGAGGAATCTTAAATGCATATTACTAAGTGGTGTTTTTACATATGGACATAAAAAGTCCTCGGAAACCACTCTGTATTACCCACTACTAAGCAAGACTACTAATTAGGGAAATCATTTGGTAAACTGAGCAAACTCTATTTCAATCATTTACATCACTTGCTGTTGCTTTTTCAATCTTTTAAAGATTCTAGTATTCTAGGTCCTCAGCTAGTTGGGAATTTTACTCATTTCTCTCCTACCTGTCCACTTCCTTTCACGGAATTTGAAGACTCAAGTCCCCAAGGACTAAAACAACCTACTTGTACCAGTACCTTATTCAGTGACTTCTGGTAACACATCAATTCCCCAACTGTATGATGCCATAAGCCCATGAATGTTATAACTGTTGAGTTATTCTAAAGGATTTTCATGATATACTGACAAAACAGAACTTCAAAAAATGAAAGCAGCATTTACTTCTAGTTACAGATCTAAAACTCTGAGCAAATGCTGAAAGCTTAAAAAAACTCTTAGATGGTCAATGTTATGGGAAAAAAACGGTGTAAAAGAACTGTAATATGGGAATTGCAAGTATTAATCGTCTATAGGAATGGGTGTGGAGGGCATCCTCCATTATGCTAGGTCCAACCCTTATCATATTCAGGGATCTCTCCGCATGACCTAGCACAAGCATTCATTCGTTCAGTATTTCAATCATTACTGTCTTCCAGTTATTACAGGTTAGATGCTAAAAATATCTAGTTCCATTACTGCTAGCATGGTTTATTTAAATTTATGGTCATTTTAAGTTAAGTATGGTATATCCTCCTACGAACTTACTGTAGAACCAACACTACTGTTATGACAGTGAAAAGCTAGTAGTTATTTTGGGCTCTCAACATATTGTTTGTTAACTGCTCCTTGAGCCTCGTAAAGCTAGGAATTTTCCGGTCGGTCTTACATCCAATAGGGAACACAGCTGGAAAAGCTGTGAAAAAGGAAACCAAGGACCCACCACTTCCATTCTTCCTCCATTCACATTTTAAAGCAGCAATAGGTAGGAGGAAAGATTTTTCAAAGTCAACATTATCTTAGAGAAAAGTACAAGCTAATTACATCTTTATCTGTACTAAGTCCCTTTTGACCCTCCCTGCAAGATGTAAATCAATACCTGCATTTATGGGGTTTTTCTTCTCTTCCTACTCCCAATTAAAAAAAACAAAGTATAATCATGAATAAGAACACTTTCGTTTTCTATTCAAGTCCAAGCTCCAAATTATATCAACAGCCTACAATAATTACATTGCTTAATTATGCTAATTTGTGATAATTATATTTAAGTCTTTTTACTAAAATGTTATTGTGATGTTATATAACTCATCATTTCTAGCTGTTTATTGACCACAAATGGAATGTTTATAGTTTTCTAATCCAAAAGCAAGCCAAACCGCCATCGCTGGTAAATTACCTTGCGTATTTATGTTAAGAATCTTGGAGGTTCAGAAATTCTTTTAAGAACTCAACTTTAATATCATGAAGTTTGACTCAAGTAAATGCCTGGAAATGCATGTAGGCTATTCAGGAATATTCTGATAATACCACCGCATTAAAACTGCACAGTTCTAAAGAATAGCTTGGTCTCAATTACTTTTTCAGGGCTTTATTTAGTAAGGGCATTTTTAGTACTGCACCAAAAAAAATGGGCAATAATGGGAAATATTTAAGTAATCAAGGATTCTTTTTAAGTTATAAATGTACTAACTTCCCCTATTTTCCTTCCTCAAAGGCTGAAACCCTGAAAAAGGAGTACGCCCCATAAAAATGTTTTTTTTTATAATTACTTTTTTTTAATTTTTATTTATTTATGATAGTCACAGAGAGAGAGAGAGAGAGAGAGAGGGAGAGAGGCAGAGACACAGGCAGAGGGAAAGCAGGCTCCACGTACTGGGAGCCCGACGTGGGACTCGATCCCGGGTCTCCAGGATCGCGCCCTGGGCCAAAGGCAGGCGCTAAATCGCTGTGCCACCCAGGGATCCCCCGTCCCATAAAAATGTTAACCAGGTATTAGGGAATGTACTCGTTACCATGAGCACTAGGTATTGTAAGTAAGTGAGCAATCACTGAATTCTACTCCTGAAACCAATTATCCATTATGCGTTAACTAGTATTAAATTCTAAAGAAAAGAAAATGTAACCAAGGGGAAGGGAGGTCTGACTTAAAGTTTTAGAAGTCATGTCCATCCATTCTAGCTTTTAATTAAAACTATTTTTACAGCAGTGTCCCCACAGAAGTCCCCCTACCCCAATAAATGCACAGCCTGCCCCATTATCAAAATCCTCCGGAGACGTGTATTTGCTACGGTTAATAAACCTACATTGACATCATAATCATCCAAAGGCCTAGGTTTACCTGAGGGCTCACTCTATGGTTTTGGACAAATGTATACTAACGACATGTACCCATGATTATGTCTCCGTATTTTCATGCCCTAAAAACCCTGTGCTCTGTAGTCATCCATCCCTTTCCTATCCCTCAACCACCATTCACCTATTTTATTTTCTCTATAGTTTGCCTTTTACAGATGACTGGAATCATACAGAAGCCTTCCATTTCTTTTTTTTTTTTTATGATAGTCACACACACACACACACACACACGCACAGAGAGAGAGGCAGAGACATAGGCAGAGGGAGAAGCAGGCCCCATGCACCTGGGAGCCCGATGTGGGATTCGATCCCGGGTCTCCAGGATCACGCCCTGCACCAAAGGCAGGCGCCAAACCGCTGTGCCACCCAGGGATCCCCAGAAGCTTTCCAAATTGGTTTCTTGACTTAGCAATATGCATTTTAAGATTCCTCTACATTTATTACGGCTTGGTATTTCTTTTAAGTCCTGAATATTTCACCGTCTTAATATACCAGCTATTTACCCGCTTACCTACTGAACATCATGGTTGCGCCCACTTGTTGGAAACTATAAATAAAGCCGCTATAAACATCCATGTGCTGATTTCCTCGTGAACATGAGTTTTCAGGTACTTTGGGCAAATACTAATGACCACAATTGCTAGACTGTACGGAGAGAGTAGGTTAAGAAGCCATCAAACCATCTTCCAAAAACAGCTGTTCCATTTTGTATTCTCACCAGCAACGTGAGTTCTTATTGCTCCCCGTCAGCATCTGGTGGTGTCCATGTCCCAAGTTTTGGCCAATCTAACAGGTATGTCGTGGGAGCTCATTACTGTACTTTGCATTTCTCCCAGCTTCGGCTTTAAAATTACTTCATTCATGTGTGGTGTATAGGGATGGGGGCGGGGTGCAGAGCTAGTCCTAGTATTCCCATTTTATTTTATTTTATTTTTTTAAAGATTTATTTATTTATTTATTCATGATAGACACAGAGAGAGAGAGAGAGAGGCAGAGACACAGGCAGAGGGAGAAGCAGGCTCCATGCACCGGGAGCCCAATGTGGGACTCGATCCCGAGATTCCAGGATCGTGCCCTGGGCCAAAGGCAGGCGCTAAACCGCTGAGCCACCCAGGGATCCCCAGTATTCCCATTATAAAGCAGAATAAGATGAGGCTAAGGAAAAGTGGGCCCAAATCGCCCACGGCTCGCATGTGGAACCTGACGACAAAGTCTAACTGCATCAGACTGTCTGCCTTCCAAGCGATCTCCTGGAAAGCACTTTGAAAAACAGGTCAAGCAGAGAACATTCTGGGTGGGAATATCAGCAAAATCCTACGTGGGAAGAAGGAGAGATGCTAAGCAGATCACATAAACAAAATGACATGAAATCTTCTCAATTTAGTGAAGCCTGAAACAAACGTAGGGCTCTGAAACATCACATGAAATACTCCGAGAAGCCTGGAGCTGCGCCACTGTAACCATAACAGTATCAATAAGAGCTAGAAAATCTGTGTCGTGGGGCTTAGGAAACGTACGTCCTACAAGAATGGTATTCTTGGGTTTACACGGCTTGTTTTTTTAAGCCAAGTATGTTATTCACAATATACCAAAAATTCTGTGAGGTTAAACCTTGTGTCCGGTTTCACCGCGACACGGCCACGTCCGTCCGCTTGCACGCTGGTGGCGGCTTCTGCGCTGCAAGAGTCCACAGACACACTATGGCCCGCAAAACCCAAAGTATTTAGTGTGTATTTACACCAATAAATATAAATGGAGTCATTTGATTCTATGGCTTTAAGGATAGCCGACATTTCATTATTTTTTATAAGTTCCTGTGACTCAAGATGTTCACACAGTTGTCATTTTACTGAATTGGCTGTATTTTGGTTCATGGACGCCTGCTTTAGACACCTGACGCAGGGTCTGTGTACCGTCCCAGGCTGAGCGGGAATTATTCCTAGGTCAGTCCCATGGAGCTTTCACGCAAAGCTTAAAACCCAAATTAGAGGGCAGCCCGGGTGGCTCGGCGGGTTAGCGCCGCCTTTGGCCCAGGTCGTGACCTTGGAGTCCCGGGATCGAGTCCTGTGTTGGGCTCCCGGCATGGAGCCTGCTTCTCCCTCTGCCTGGGTCTCTGCCTCTCTCTCTTTCTCTGTCTCTCATGAATGAGTAAGTAAAATCTTTTAAAATAAGTAAGTAAATAAATAAATAAATAAATAACCCAAATTAGAAAGCATGAAGGAAATTAAAACTGAAGCAGGCAGTTTTACAGGCAAGAGTCGAGATGTGTGTAAGGTGTGAGGCAGGCTTTAAAAAATAGAAAATAAAAAAAAAGATTCCTGCATAGACTTTGCAGCACAGCCACAATGAAGTGGTTTGAACACGTAAATTCATTGTTCCTGCAGCTCATCATTCCACACGTCCCGTGTGCTTTCCTTCGTCAGAAGCCTTAACAGTATCTGCAAAGCTCACCTACCGGAGACAGACTCCTAACCTGACCCAAGATGCTAGCTAATTTGCTTCTGGAAAGAACTGTGCTCACGACTGCACGTGATGCTCAAGAACACAGTTCGAATGATTATGCTTTGACCTCACATCTGGAAAAACTGCTGATTTCACAAAAGCTATACCCCAGCAATTTCCTCTACAGTTTTTAACAAAAGATCAAAACACTAACCGTCATTTAGAAGTTCAGGTAAAACACGTAATTGTCCAAGTCGCTCCCTGGCTGCAGCGCAAGCAAGGAACACTCTCGGCAGCTCGGACCGCGGAGAGACGCAACAGAAGCAGACCTCGAAGGAGGGGGAAAAGCAACCCTGCCGTGACTAATAACGGAAAACAAAAATTCATATTCCAGAGAATCATTAAGCCTTGACAAGACAAATACGGAACCAACTCGCCCGTTCCTGCAGGTCATCCAACCGCATCAATTACCGCCGCTGACCTCCCAGCCACGGACGGCAAAGTCCCCTTTCAACCCGCAGACAGCAGCTCTAATTGCGATCACTCTGCTTAGGAAACAAGCAGGTTATCGTCAGAACAAAAGATTCCACGGTCTCAAAATGAAGTTCTACTTGCTAAATTTCTCAAATGTAGCTTTTAAAGAAATCATTTTATATCAAGGAGTGCGCTCCAAACTGTTCAGTCCTTTATTTAGTATAGAGACACCTGAGGCTCATCTCGAAGTCCTGTCTTACCCGCACGGCGCTGCGGTACTTCAGGGAAGAAGGGGGAAAAGAAAAAAAAGAAAAGCCTCCCTTGTCTGTCCGCCCACCGTAATGGGACCCCAGAACCACCGTAATGGGACCCCAGAACCTCCGTCCCAAGCTTCGGGTACTAAACGGCAATGCTATCCCTTGTTCAAACACCACCTTAGCATACAAATGGCTAATAGATTAGGACACAGTCATAACGTCTCGATGCTGGGAATGAAAAAGGACACTGATGAGGTAATAAAAATCCAAGTTATGAAAACGGTCTCTTTCTCCCTCTTCTAGATAGTTCTCCAGGAGTCTCAAGTAAACATGCTTCTGCTTTGAGATACGCATTCACATCCCCTGCAGACAGTGATGACACGCAGCCTTAGTCCTTAGGCCTGGGGGGCTGCTCTTCCCTCCTAAAGGGGACCGTCCCACCTGTCCAGGCCAGGCTAGCAGGGCTCCACCACGGATGCACGGGTGAGATCAGCTGCAACTCAGAAGGCCACTGTCACCGCAGGGCACGGCCGCGCTGGGCGCATCCACGCAGGAACTGCAACCAGACCTCCCCGGGCAGAGGCCCGCCCGCCCCGCACCCGGCTCTGCCCTCCGTGGCCCAGGCCCTCACGTCCGCGCCGCAGGGCGCCGAGCCCCGCTCCCCATCTCCTCCTCCCCACCGCGGCCTGCAGCGCCCGGCCTCACCCCGACCCCAGGACCCGCCCGCGCCCCTACATCTTCCCCCTAATGAGCGACTCCCACCGCCGTCCAACAGGAAATCAGCAACCGGTGAGGATACAAGTCATGGAAAAGCGGGTTTTCACTTAATGTGTCATTTAATTGTCACAGAAATCACCCGGGATAAAGCTTTTTTACCATCCCCAGGTCGCTGACGAGACGCCAAGTTGAGGAAAGTCAAGAAATGTGTGCGAGGTCACGTCGCCAGCGGGAGGAATCGCACCTTCTAGGTACAGAGTTCGAGCCCTGAGCCGCTCCCCGCGGAAGGCACACTCGGCACGAGCCCCGACGCCGGGCTCCTGGGTCCCGGTGCCTCCTCGGGCCCTGCGGGACTCGGGGCGCTGACGCCTGGGCCCAGGACGGCTTCCTCCGCGACCATCGCTTTCATCCTTCCCTACGTTGGAGGCCCACCCGCACCTATTTTCTCTTCCACCCTTTTTTCTTTTAGGTTCTTATTTCAGATTCAGTAGCTCTTTATAAATCACGATTAGTCCTTCTTCTATGTGACACGTACTGCAGATCTTCTGTTTGATTTTTCGACCTTGCTTCTGAACTTTGGCAAATGTACAAATGTCTTAATTGCCTCTTGTTTTGAACCTTGTATAGGAATGTCTCCTCCACCCCTAAGTGCTTGTCCTATTTCATTTTCTGTATTTGTAATTTATTCTCAGTTTGGAAGTTATACTTGTGCATTATGTGAGGAACTATTCTAATTTTATAGTTGTTTCAACACTATTTATTAGGAAGTCCATTTTTTCCTCAATTGGTACACCCTCCTTTTCATATACTAAGTTTTATAATCAATGAAACAATGAAGACATCATCCAATAGCAAAGAAACAATGCAGATGCCCTTCATTTGTTGACTGAGGAGTTCAAGGGGGAAAAATAGCAAGAGCAGCCAGAAAAAGTACAATAATTGGGTGACAAAGAGGATTAACCCACTCTAGTACTATAAATTCTCCAGAATTAAAAATTCTCACCAAATGGCAAATATTTACACTTAATCCAGACACCCCATTTCTAGTGTATTCCAAGACATGCTTATGAATACAGAATTACAAAATAACCACTGCAGCACAAATATAGTGTCATTATTTCTAAGAACAAACTCTGGTTTACCAACGCAAGGATAAAGAGCTCTAAGCGCACTACAGAGACCAGTCTACATGGAGCGATCGAGGAACACTACCGAATGAAAAAGGACGATACACAATGATGTTCCAATAGGATTCTTCCTTGATGAGCGGGCAGGCAAGGGAGCAAAATTAAAATAGATATAAAATGTATTTTCACAACAAGAGGATAAAAAAACACTGATATGGTTCCCTTGGGAAAGAGGGGATATAACCGAAAACAAGACTTCTATGACTACACCTTATAGTTTTAGTCTTGGAAACAAATTTTTTGCATTTTTGAATTCATTAACTTATTCTTAATTAAAATTTTTACTGAGATAATTGCAGGTCACACACAGCTGAAACAGAAAGGTCCACTGTCTAGTTTGCTCCAGGGTAATAATTGCAGAAGTAGAGAATAATATTGAAACCACCATATAGACACTGACACCATCCGTCTATCTTAAATCTCCCCAGCTTAATTTGTATTCCCTGTATATGCACATTAGGTTGTGATTTTATCACCCGTGATGATTCCTCTAATTCAACGCCATCAATACAAAACCCCAAGGCCCATTAAGAACATCATCACCCCACCTGGTCCCTAACCCCTGGTGAAAACTAAGGTCTTTGATTTCTAGAATTTTAACCTTTAGAAAGTGCTGTTTAGTTAACTTTTGCTTCTGGGAAGACTGAGTAGATGTATTTTTCCCCATTCCTCCCATTAAGCACAACTAGAAATCTTGTTTATCATAGAGAAAATAAGGACACGAGTATTAAGGAGAAAAAGACGGGCTAGAAACCAAGAAGCGACACTGGTTGGTTCCATCTCATATATTGAGATTTGGAGCTGAAGATGCAGGGCACCAAGAAACACCAATGGGCCAAAACCAAACAAAGCCCCACCCAAAGGCTTCCCCAAAGAACTTCTCACCAAAGAACTAATGGGCAACTTGAAAAGACAGAAAACATTTAGGCCGCAGCCACTCTATTCCAAACACACACACACCACCTGCCAAACCTACCCCGTTCTCCTCACCCTTGCCAGCAGAGGTCAAGCAGAAGCCTATAATTCTACCTTCTTTGGGGACTTTCACGCTTTGAACGCTCCCACCTTGGCTGTGCCAAATACCGCCAAGGAGGGGGGGAGGAGGGTTTACGGTCCTCTGGGCAACAGCGAGCACTCTCCTTCCAGGTCACTGGAGGCAAACACGGTGAGCCTGGACTGCAGCCTCCACTCAAGGTGGCATCGCTCCCCCTTGAGTGGGGACAGAGGAGGCCTCGTGGAAACTAAAGACTTTCACCATCACCCAGTGGGAACGCCATGGGGTCCGTGGAGAGAGAAATGACACCCAACCAGCACTACTTAAGCGCCTTCATATGCATATCCACAGGCTGAATAAGGAACCTAGGCTATACCTCCTTGCCCCTGCCAGCAGTCAACACAACCGGCTGAAACACAACGTTTAAATAGAGAGTTCCTCAGGATACAAAAATATCCAGATTTCAATAGAAAAATCATAACCAAGAGCCAGGATTATCTCAAACTGAATGAAGAGAGGATCACACGCCAATAGTGAAATGACAGATACTGGGTTTCTGCAAAGATTTTAAAGTAGCCACCATAAAAATACTTCAAAAGAACAATTAAAATTATTTAAAACCCATGGGAAGAAAAATAGCCTCAGAGAAATCAAAAGTCTCAACAAGGAAATAAGGAAAAAAAACAAATTGACATTTTTATAAATGAAACAACCAAAATTTAAGATTCAGTGAATTCATTTAACGACAGAATGGAGGTAGCAGGGAAAAAAAAATCCATTAACTAGAAAGCAGAATAGGAAATGGCCTATGTGAACAACAAAGAAAATAAACTGAAGACAATGAACAGCGCAGCGCCTTGGCAAACTATGGGATTATTAACTTTGTCACTGTAATCACAGGAGAGAAGAAACAGAATGAGTCAACAAGACTGAGCCTGAAAAAGTACTGAAAGGTGGCTGAAAACTCTCCAAGTTTTCCAGGAGACAACCCGACAGATTCAACCAGCTCAGAAAACCCCGAATACAGTAACCCCAAAGACCTACCATTAGAGCAGCTGAGAAAAATGATATACTTTATAGAAAATATATTTTTCGCCGGAAATCCTGGAGACCAGAAGTGACAATGTCACGCAAGAGTTGAAATAAACCGTCAGCCTCCACTCCTGTAACTCAACAAAATATCCTCAAGAAATAGAAGGGAAATCCAGAATTTCTCAGATAAAGTCAAACTAGAACTCGTCACAATCAAACCCACTCTAAAGCTATGGCTGAAGTGTTTTCTAACCAGAAGAGAGACCAAAAGCAAATATCCTGGACCATCACAAAGGGAGAACAACAGAATAAACCGAAACGCAGGTAAACATAATAGCCTTTCCTCCTTTCAGAGTTCTAAACCACGCTGGTGGTTGAAGCAAAACTTATTTCCGAGAGTAGGTATAAAAACAATTATTTCATCCACTTCGTTTTCCAGGGTAGGTGACAGTGCTGTCTTTGTCCCAGGTACACAGCGACTCCACTTCCCTAAATGCGCTGTGTCGGCCACAAGTGGAGCTCCCGGCCCCCACCATACATCGCCGTCACGCACCGTTGGCTACAGTCCCTATTCTGCGCACCTTTTATTCCCAGGACTCATTCCTTCCCAAACTGGAAGACCCTTTCCCACTCCCCTTCACCTATCAGCCCACGCCCTCACCCCCTTCCTTCTGGCAACCATCAGTTTGTTCTTTGTTTATAATAGGCCTGATTCTGCTTTTTGTTTTTTCTCTTGTTGTTGCTTTGTCGACTGCACATGCTTCGTGAAATCTTAGGGTGTTTGTCTTTCTCAGTCTGACTGAACAAAATGCCCTCTAAGTCCATCCGTGTTGTAGCAAATGACAAGATCTCATCCTTTTTATGGCTGGGTAAGACGCTCTACATAGGAAACCCAAAGACTCCACCAAAAACTATTAGAAAAGAAAGGGATTCAGTAAAGTTGCAGATACAAAATACCCAGCAATTGGTATTTCTTTTTTTTTTTAAGATTTATTTATGATAGACATAGAGAGAGAGAGAGGCAGACACAGGAGGAGGGAGAAGCAGGCTCCATGCCGGGAGCCCGATGTGGGACTTGATCCCGGGACTCCAGGATCGCGCCCTGGGCCAAAGGCAGGCGCCAAACCGCTGAGCCCCCCAGGGATCCCTGGAATCGGTATTTCTATACACTACCAACAAAGTAAAAGAAACTAATTCCATTTACAATGGGGCCAAAAAGAATAAGATACCCAGGACTTAATGTAACCAAGGAGTTGAAAGACCTGTACCCTGAAAATCATAAAAAACACTGACGAAAGAATCTGAAGACTACACAAATATGTTCCCTACTCGTGGATTGGAAGAATATTGTTCAAATGTCCAAGTTGTTCTAAGCAACCTATAGATTTAATGTAATCCTGCTCAAAGCATCACAGCATTTTTCACAGAACTAGAATACTAAAGTTCATATGAATCACACAAGACCACAAATAGCCAAAGCAATTCTGAGAAAGAATTAAGCTCAAAATATCAATTCCAGATTTCATAATCTACCACAAAACTGTAGTACTCAAAACATCTGGATCTAGCACAAAACAGAGACATTGATCAATGGAACAGAAGAATATGGAGCCCCCAAAATAAATCCATGTTTCTATGGTCAATCTATGACAAAGGAAATAAGACTATACAACAGGGAAAAGATACTCTCTTCAATAAATGGTGTTGGGAAATGGATGGGCCCATGTAAGAAATGAATCTGGGCCACCTTCTAATACCCTACGCAAAAATAAACTCAAAATGGATTAAAGACCTAAATGTCAGACACATAACCACAAAACCCAAAACACAAGCACTAACTTCTGATATCAGCTATAGCAACATTTTCTACATAGGTCTTCTAAGGTGAGGGAAACAAAAGTCAAAATGAACTATCGGGACTACATCCAAATAAAAAGCTTTTATACAACATTGCACAATGAATGGGAGAAGATATCTGTTCAGGATATGTCTGATAAGGAGATAATATCCAGAATATATTTAGAACTTACATAATACCAAAAAAAAAAAAAGGAATCCAATTAAACAGGAAGAGGATCTGAATAGACATTTTTCCAAAGACAACAAACAGATGGCCAACAGACATAGGAAAAGATGTTCATCACTCATCATCAGGGAAATGCAAATCGAAACCACAGTGAGATCTCAAACCTGTCTGAGTGGCTAAAATGAAAGGAACAGCAAGTGTTCACAAGGACGTGGGGAGAGGGGAGGAACACTTGTGCACTGCTGGTGGGAATGCAAACCTGTGCAGCCACTGTGGAAAACAATACGGAGGTTCCTCACAAAATTAACAGGAATACCCTGTGAGCTAATTCCTTTATTGGGTGTTTATCCAAAGAACACAAAAACACTAATTCAAAAAGATACGTGCAACCCCTATGCTTATTGCACCATTATCTCCAATAGTCAACACAGAGAAGCAATCTAAGTATCGACTGACAGATGAATGGATGAAGATGGGGAGGAGGGGGGGTACACACACAGGAATATAGGGAATTATCTAAAACAAAAATGAGAGTCTATACTTCGATAGGACTGGCAAATAGGTGATGATACCAATAGATTGTCACAACTTATGTCTACGTAGGTAATCCCTACACAGCTACCTCTTAGAAAGCTATCAGGATTTACTTATTGCAGATATGACTTTAAAATATATTGAAGTTGGGCAGCCCAGGTGGCTCAGTGGTTTAGCACCACCTTCAGCCCAGGGTGTGATCCTGGGGTCCCGGGATCGAGTCCCACGTCGGGCTCCCTGCATGGAGCCTGCTTCTCCCTCTGCCTGTGTCTCTGCCTCTCTCTCTCTCTGTTTCTCATGAATAAATAAAGTCTTTGAAATATATATATATATATATATACATACACACACACACACACACATATTTACACATGTATACACATATATATGTAATCCATAGGAAGGCAGCACCAAGAAGTAAAAATGAGGAAACAAAATGAAATGGCAGACTTATGCCCTAACCTAAAAATGGTTATATTAAATATAAATGGCTCAAATACATCAATTAAAAACAGATGGACAGATTAAGAACCATGACCCAACGGTATACTATTTACAATAAACCCACTTCAAATAGGATACCGGCAACTGAAAGTACATCTAAGGAAAAGGATATCATGCAAAATTGATGAGGGTAAATTAGGACTCAGATACAAACTTCAGAGCAAAGAAAATCACAGGAATATTACATAAGTCAATCCACCAAGATGACAGAGCTAACCTAAATGTGTGTGTGCTAAAAAAAAAAAAAAAAAGAATCGCAAAATATGTAAAGTGAAAGTCATAAAACTGAAAATATACAAGCCTACAAATGCAGTTGGAGGCTTCAAGCTACGGGGAGAGACAACCAGCAGTGACACAGAGTTCAACACCTCCAACCAGCAGAATCTAATGTCGGCACTCTGCCCAGAACACACATCCAAAAGCCTGAGCACCTATCAGATAGACCATATTCTAGTTCACAAACTTCAAAGAATTTATAACTGATAGAGTGTGTTACTTGGCCACAATGGGGCCAAACTAAAAGTCAGTAAAGAGGGGATCCCTGGGTGGCTCAGTGGTTGAGCACCTGCCTTTGGCCCAGGGTGTGATCCTGGGGTCCTAGGATCGAGTCCCATGTCGGGCTCCCTGCATGGAACCTGCTTCTCCCTCTGCCTGTGTCTCTGCCTCTCTCTCTCTCTGTGTCTCTCATGAATAAATAAAATCTTAAAAAAAAAATAGAAATCAGTAAAGACAACAAGAAAATTTCCAAACACCTGAAAAATAAGCAGTATACTTCTAAATAACCAATGGGTCAAAGAGGGTCTCAAGAGAATTTTTTTAGAAATGTTAAACTGAATATATGATGTATTTAGGTTTGTGGGACACAATCTAAGCTCTCTGATCAAGACCCTAGAGAAAGAACGAAATAAACCCAAATTTAAGCTGAAAGAAACTGAAAACAGGCAATCAATGGGGAGGGGGGTGGAGGACAGATCAATGGAGCAAAAAAACTGGTTCTTAGAGGAAAAGTATATAAAACTCCTAGAAATAACCATCGAGAAAAAGACACATCACCATTATGAGGAATGAAACATGACACTACAGATCCTGTAACCATTAAAAATGACCGAATACTATGAACTTCATGCCCAATAGTTGGACCGCTCACCAAAACAACGCCATCAATTCCTCAAAAACCACGACCTACAAGTCATCTGGGAAGAAATGGATAATCTGAATAACGTGTAATTTCGAATTTAAAATCACATAGAGACATGTCCCAGCCTAGATGGTTTCACTGGAGAATTCCGGCCAGGGCTTAAAGAATTGCCACAGTTCTATACAATCTCTTCCAGAAGCTAGAGGGAATACTTCCCTTTCTATAAACCTGGCACCACCCTGATTCCAGAATGAGACAAAGACCATGCAAAAAAATTACCGGATGCAGAAATCCTCAGTGTTAAAGGAATATAATCCAGCAATACAAAGAATTCTATACCCTGACCACGTGGGGTTTATTTCACCTTACAATGGCACTGAATTTCACGTTTCTTGTAAACAGAATACAACTGAGGAATCTTTATCGAATACGCCAATGTCTGTCGGTTGACATACTTAATTTTTTATTTACAGGAAAGGGACGCCTGGCTGGCTTAGTTGGGTAATTAAGCCTCAGACTCTGTTTTGGCTCAGGTCAGGGCCTCAGGGTGCTGAGGCCAGGCCAGCCACAGAGCCCACATCTGGCTCCCTCCCTAAAAACAAACATTTAAGGTAATTGACAGGTTAGTGCTTAAGTCATGGTATTTCTCTGGCTTTTATCCTGTTTAACTTCAGGTTACTTCAATATTTTTAGAACTCCACCTTGATTTCTTTGATGTGTCCTCTCCATATAGTTCTTTAAGGGGGTGCTCTGAATATTAAAACAACTTAAAGCAACAACTTAAAGCAACTCTGGGATATCAGCATTTTATCACCTCCAGTGAAATATGGAAATCTCACTTGCACTTAGATCCTTTTACAGCCCCCACTTAAGTACTGTTTTTGTTTTCTGTTTTTTTAGGGTTTTTTAATTTTTTTTTTCATTTATTTATTCATGAGAGAGAAAGAGAGAGGCAGAGACACAGGCAGAGGGAGAAGCAGGCTCCATGCAGGGAGTTGATGCAGGACTCGATCCCAGGACCCCAGGATCACACCCTGGGCCAAAGGTGGTGCTAAACCGCTGAGCCCCCCAGGGACCCCCTGTTTTGATGATTATATGGTATTAAAATCGGTGCCCATCAAGTACTGTTTATGAAAGTCCTGGGCAAAGCTTAGTCTCTCGTATATACTTGAATTTACATTTCATTGCATTGTCCTTTATGATGCACCACGTTTTCTTCTTGCTTTTCTGTTTGAAGACATTTAGCCAACCTATTTGGCACCAAGTTCTTTGTTTTCCTTAAGGAAAATGTTTTTATTTCCCCCTTTTTAGTTAAGGATACCTCCACTGGATATAAAATTTGACGCTGACAGTTCAAGTTTAGCACTTGAAAATATTCCAGGCCGCAAGAAATGCCAGGTGTGGCTGGGCTTGTGTGGCGGGAACGTGAAAACACCCCGAGACACGGTGCTGTTCCCACCCCGCTCATCTTCCCATCACATTTTACAGTTCTCCTTTGGTTGTCCCTGATGTCATCTTTTCTTGGCATTTAGATGTGTAAATTTTTAAATGCTTTTTGTAAAAAGTCTGACTTTTCATGATGGTGATGTGGAGACGAACAAAACCACGATGGCCCTATCCTGTCCTTCAGGAAGGAACAGGGCCATGATGACGGCAAGTGCACAGACCGAGGTCTGCAGGCCAGCACCTGAGTATTCTTCTGTGGTCAAAGAGCACTGTTGTCCACTCTCCAATCCAACCAATTCTACCCACGTTTTAAGATTAGGTATAAAGTTCATACCATTTGCACTAATTCTAACGTGTTCAATTTCCTTCAACACAGCGGGGGAAGCAGAGGATCTAAAAGCAAAACGTAGAAATTTTCTTCCCTCCACACTGACGAAATACACCAATTTTGGTAAATGTTTTACAAGAAGCAACCTTTGTGAACGGCATGCAAGGTCAACCTCCCACATTCCTACCCTTGAAGCGCGCGAGAGCCACACTCCTGTTTTTCAATTACCCTATGATAAAAGATTTATGTTCAACTGGTAGATGGATTCAGCTATCTTTCTTTTGTATCCCGTGAAGAAGGCATTAGATGAGTTTTGTAGGAAAAGCTTACAATATAGATACTATTTATGTACCAGCTGAGCTTCACTTACGCGACCTTAAGCCTTTAGTGTCTATCATTTCATGTATTAAATATATTCTTAAGAAGTTCTACAACTTGGCGTCTTAACCTGGCAGAAAAGATGCATTTTTATAAAAATCGTTTAAAAATCTAAAAAATCTTATCAAAGATGGCTTTAATCTCAGAGGTTGGCAGTAAGATTATAATTCATTTAGGCGAAGTGCATTCAAAACAGAAGGGCAGCTACGTTTTCAAGTGTTGTGACGTGCAGTAACACAAAAATACTTCTGATTCACATAATGAGGCCTGCCACGATCCACTATACCTTCCAGCAGTGACCACAGTATAAAGAAGAAACTGGTCTCCCCATTTCAAGGTGAGAATACTGTAGACACAAAAGGTTAAACCTGGCCTGCCCAAGGTCAACCAACCAATGGGAGGCAGAACCATCCTTTAAAATGAAGACAGTTTGCCTCTCTTGTCCCTGCCATTAACCCAATATTACATTCAGAGATTGCAGTCCTGGGAAATCAGCAAAAGTGTGTCTCCTGCAAGATTAAAAGGCAAAAAGTAAGTGTAAAATATATGGAATAAGGATTCTATTTTAAATGAGGAAAAAAGATGGCATTCCACTCATTGACAATGCTACAGAAATAGCGTGAAATCAACTAAGCCTCATTAGAGTCAGAATGCTGCTAAAAATCAAAGGATGAGAATCCCACTGGTCTCAAAAGGGTCTCAAAAGGATCTCAAAAGGTACACAGAGACAAACTATTCAGAACATGCAAAAGAAAAAAAAAAAAGAACATGCAGCAAGTTAAAATTAAGCAATAAGTATCAAAAAAGGAAATTTAACTGCTCCCATATACTGTGCATTAAAAGAGGATAAACAGGCTTAGATTTTTCCATATTTGCATTTTTCAATTTGTAGTAACTGCAAAAAAAAATTGCATCTAGATATTAGATCTTCAGTTTAGTAGATTATTCAGAAAACACGCAAAAAGATTAATCATAAAGCGAACGATTTGCAGACTGTGAAAGTTAAAGATAGTTCCAAGTCCAATAATTAAATGTCTCCTTCAGCCATAAAATAACCTCATTCTATTTAAGAAAAAAAAAAATTGGGATCCCTGGGTGGCGCAGCGGTTTGGCGCCTGCCTTTGGCCCAGGGCGCGATCCTGGAGACCCGGGATTGAATCCCACATCAGGCTCCCGGTGCAAGGAGCCTGCTTCTCCCTCTGCCTGTGTCTCTGCCTCTGTCTCTCTCTCTCTCTCTCTGTGACTATCATAAATAAATAAAAATTTAAAATAAAAATAAAAATAAATAAATAAGAAAAAAATTCATGTTTTCCATTTATAAATTCCAACTATAACACTATGAAATTCAAAAGGAGGTACTTATAAAGTATGACTAAAAGAACACAATCAGGACTTTCAGTAAATGGGGCTTATGATAAAAAGACACAGAACCAGGAGATTTAAGTGGTAATAGGAAAAACCCAACACTTGTTTTTAGCAGGCTCCACACCCAACATGTCCTACAGACCAAGTTCTCACGTCGTACCCACCAAATCAACCAGGCGTCCCCAGAATCTTTTAAATGATAAAAAACATTTGAGAGCCGTATTATTAGGCTTTTCTAGGAGAAATTCAGAACCTTCGTCGGAGCCAAGTAGTACTCCATGCAAAATTCAGCAACACACTAGGAAGTAGGCCACCTCCTCTGCTTTCTCCCCTTTGAACATGATCAATTGGGCTATTACTTGATGTTCTCCTTGGACAAAAGGAGGCCCCAGTCCAACATTACACTGTCAACATATAAGGGACTCAGATCTATATTACCTCATCACGTCAAGCAATAATACTATGCCCTAATTGGTATTATTTGGGGTTTCCCTATAAAACAGGAAGGCAGCCCAATGTGATTCCTATCAAAGCAAAACAAGTTTTCAGTCTTACAGATTTAAATCTTCCAGATTTCCAGTCTATTTACCCTCAAGTTAATCTTACCCTAGCACTCCTGATCACAAGTCATTTATAAATAAAAGGGCTTCTTCTCCTGGGTCTAATCTCCCATCTGCATCAAGGAGGAATGGAGTGTAAGCAGATCTCTTCTGCCTGTATTTCCCAAAATCCACCCGTGTACCCATGGGACTAGATGGCACTACGGTAGCCTGGCTCTACCTACCACTGAAAGGAAACTAAGGTAAATATGTAAACATGCTGCCATACAAATCAGTAATTCAAAACCACAGCTGGCTATGCTGCAGGAGCCGAAGAATCACAGCGCGACACGGAAACGGCCACAGCATAGCGCCCTCCACGCGAGCACGACCCAAATCTCCCCTGGTCGTGGAACCGAGCCATTCCAATAAGGAGAGCGAGAGACCGCTAGATGATTAAAAGGATTTGGGCAGCCACGCTACTAAGTACAGTAACGACGGGGGGTACGTGTTGTGCATTTGTCCAAAACCGTAGAATGTACAACACGGAGAGCGAGCCCCAAAATTAACTACGGGCTTTGTGTGAGTAGACGTGCCAGTGCAGGCTCATCAGCGGCAACAGACGTGCAGATCTGGTGAGGATGGCGATAATGGGGAAGCGCTGTGCCGGGGGGCAGCCTCTGTAGCTTCCCTCCGTTTTGTGAGCCTAAAATTGAAGAAAAATAAAATCTTTAAAAAAATTAAGACTGATACCAGAGAGAGTGAGCACATGCGCAAGAGCACACACAAGCGGAGGGAGAGACAGACTCCCCGCTGAGCAGGGAGCCCGATGTGGGGCTCGATCCCAGGACCCTGGGATCATGACCTGAGCCGAGGGCAGACTCGCCCAACCGCCTGAGCCACTCAGGTGCTCCCGAAGCCTTAATCTTTAAATCAAAAACGCTTCATGGGGCACCTGGGTGGCTCCGTCAGTAAAGCATCCAACTCTTGATCTCAGCTCAGGTTCGTCTCAGGGTCGTGAGTTCAAGCCTTGCTTGGAGCTGGGCACACTGGGCACGGAGCCTACTAAAGAAAAAAGGTTTCATGGCCAAAAATAGCCACATGCCACAAATGGAGAAAACCTAACCGTGGCCCCCTCCAACTTTTAAGGGGTTTCATTACTATATGGAGTATCCGGATAAAAAGAAATCACAAAACAATTTTTCCATTTTTCTGAGTTAAAACATTTTAGAAATAGTAGGAAGTCGATAAACGTGATAGAATATATCGCACTAAACCAAAAGCCAAAACATGCTTCAAGGCAAAGTAGAGAACTTCTCTTCAAATCTGTAAGATCCAAAAAAATTCTATTACCGTCATTAATATCCCTTGGGAAATTCTTAATGTGACAGGAAATGGAGAGCACAGTAAAATCATATAAATTGCTATATTATTTGCAGATACATTATCTGCAGGAAGGATTCCTCACTCAAGCCAAGTATATAATGAAACTTGCATGCTCATACACCAACAGGTAGAAAGTTTATGTGAATATAAAGTGTAACATTAATATTCCTTTATGACGAAGCTAAGTATTACCAAAAAAAGTTTTTGCTAATATTCAAGAAAATACAGGTCTATCAAACGATCACTGCTGTTCACACACTGCCACGCTGGGGGCGACATGCAGTGGTCTCAGGGCACCGCTGGGCAGTCTTCTACCCAGGATAAAAAAATCCCTTTTAGTGTCTGTACTACTGGAGTTTGAACTGTTTAAAACTCTTTACACTGTTTGTGTAGGGTGGAGATTTTATGGGGTAATGGTCAACGTGACAAATGGAAAGCAGATCTACAGTTCTAAAGTAAACGTACCACACAAATGAGACACACACGGGTACACGTATACACAAGGGAGAGTCAAACTATCAGAAATTCGTTGACACGATAAACCTTATTTTGAAAGAGGTTCAAACACTGAGAAACAGGAAAGGGACGAGGCAGTTTAGCCCCACCTTGTACACTACGCCACCACTAAAACAAGCAAAATTAGAGCAGATGGAGTAAAAAAAAAAAAAATCAAGTCTGAGATCTAATTATACGGAATTCAATGTACAATAAATTCAACATGAAGCTCAAGGATTAGGAAAAATAACCAGATAACACAGCACCACAGAAAACCTTCCACTTAAATCTACCGTGCAGCATGAAGCGTGGCACAACCACCATAAATTTAAAGCCATTTATGAAAGTAGAGGTGAAGACCAAAATTGAGGTTTCCACAGGGATATTAATTTCTCTCAAGGTTGCTACAAAAGTAGGAAGAAACATCAAAAAAAAAAAAATCCAAGGATCTGATTACGGAAAGAAAAAACACCACCTCTCTGCCCACCATAAGACACTCAAAAAATAGTTGGGAATCCAAGACAGCATTTTCTTTCTAAAACCACGCTTAAAAATAAATAAATAAATAAAATAAAATAAAATAAAATAAAATAAAATAAAATAAAATAAAATAAAATAAAATAAAATAAAATAAAATAAAATAAAATAAAATAAAATAAAATAATAAAATAAAAAAATAAAATAAAAATAAAATAAAATAAATAAAATAAAATAAATAAATAAAATAAAATAAAATAAAAAATAAAATAAATAAAATAAAATAAATAAAATAAATAAAATAAAATAAAATAAAATAAAATAAATAAAAAAATAAATAAAATAAATAAAATAAATAAAATAAATAAAATAATAAAATAAAAAAATAAAATAAAATAAAATAAAATAAATAAAATTAAAATAAAATAAAATAATAAAATAAAATAAAATAAAATAAAATAATAAAATAAAATAAAATAAATAAAATAAAATAAAATAAAATAAAATAAAATAAAATAAAATAAAATAAAATAAAATAAAATAATAAAATAAAATAAAATAAAATAAAATAAAATAAATAAAATAAAATAAAATAAAAAAATAAAATAAAATAAAATAAAAATAAAATAAATAAAATAAAATAAAATAAAATAAAATAAAATAAAATAAAATAAAATAAAATAAAATAAAATAAAATAAAATAATAAAATAAAATAAAATAAAATAAAATAAAATAAAATAAAATAAAATAAAATAAAATAAAATAAAATAAAATAAAATAAAATAAAATAAAATAAAATAAAATAAAATAAAATAAAATAAAATAAAATAAAATAAAATAAAATAAAATAAAATAAAATAAAATAAAATAAAATAAAATAAACCACGCTTAGAAGAACTGAAGATCCTCAAGGCTGAGTCAACTAAATCCAGATGACAAGGGCCTGATTCCTACCAAGTGTGGCACTCGGAATTTTCTACTCCAAGCCAACCACCCAGGACAACCCAAAAGAGGTGAAGGGGCGGCTCCTGGCCCCCCAGAAACAGCCGTACAGTTGGTTGCTCTGCGGAGAGCAGTGCGCTCCGGCTCAACAGCCCCCGCGGGTGACCCCAGGGGGTGGGGGGCGGGGGGGGGTGAACACTTAGACCTCCTCCCCCAACACCTCCAGCTTCAGCCAGGGCCCCAGGGCCACACCTGACGGAGGCCTGAGGGCAAGAGTCCACACAGGTCAGCCTCCGGGGCAGAGATCGGGGTGAGCTGGGGCGGAAGGTGGGCCTGGAGGAGCAAACCGTCAGACTCTGGTAGGACGGGGTGAGCCCGCCTCAAGGCCGCTCTTCTGCTCTCAGTTCCCATCTGCAGCCCGTCCTCGCCCGGTTCAGCGGGAGCCTAACGCCTAGTGGAGGCCCCGACCAGAGGCCTAGTGGGCACCCTTGCTCCACTCCGCGTTAACCATCTCACAAACTGACACTTACTACAAATATTCGCAACGATCCTAAATACCAGGAAGAGACAATATGGGGGGGGGGGGTCACTAAGCTGGCTGCCGTGAAGTCCGACACCGCGCTCACAGAACCACGTAAGATAAGCACGCGGCGGCTGACGGCTCACGCGGTCATCAGCACGCGAACACACGTGTGTCAACTCCCACGTGTGCGCACATTCTGGGAATTCAAAGACCACAAAATACGAGTAGAGGCAGTAAAGTTTAGGAAGAATACGAGAAAAGCCGGTGTCCTACACGATCCAGGGAGGGCCACCAGTGCTTAGCGTGTAAACAATCACGATTTTGCTCTACAGATAACTAGAGAACTTAAGCGTTTCAGGAGCCACATCCCCACAGGAGACTTTTTGGGTTTGCTTTTGTTTAAAAACACCTCAATTAAAAAAAAAAACCCTGTCCAACCAGGGTAGATATCAAAAACAACTATCTGCGTGCGGAAGCAGGCACGACGGAAAGCGACGCTTTAAAGGGATAGGGTTAAGGCACTCAAGAGGCTACGTTGCTTTTCACAACTAGCTGAGGGCCCCGCGATGGAAAAGCGAAGGCCTTACTGACGCTTTTTCTACCAGGTCACCCCCGTTGCCAAAGGGACACCAGCAAGAGCCTGTACTCACTTAACTAAAAGGGGCATTTTCACTTCCTACAAAAAGCAGGAAGAAATTCTCCCTCAACGATACAGAAGGAGAAGAGCGGGGCACAGGGCTGCAGGCCCATCCGCCATGAAGGACGAAGCCACCGAGGCGTCAGGACGGTGAACCTAGAAGGCACGTGGCCAGCGGGCTCTGACCACTACTGGGACCCGGCAAGGGTCAGCGTGTCCGCGCGCTGGCAACCAGACTTCACGATGAGGGGCTATGTGACGCCAGCAGTGACCAACCTGAGATGGACTATCAAGGGCCGCGTCCGGGGGCCTCTGACTCACAGCCGCCAGCGGCTCCCTCTGACCGGCACGACCCTGTTTCAGAGGAAACAGAGTCTATCCTCAGTTGCCTTTGCAACCCTTATCAGAAGCCTGTTGACGGTGTTATCAGCCCCTGAACCCTCTTGAGGACTCGGTCCCATTCAGCCCAGACCTGGGGAGCCAGGGTCTCATCAAGGTGCCCCATCAGTCACCTCAAAGACGCCACCCTGAGAAGGAAATCCACCCCCCACCCCACCCACTTGCTCAGATCTAACAGGCAGGCTGGAAGCTCACCCCCAGGGGCGCACGGCCCGCCGAACGACGCAGGCGCCCACCACCCTCGTGCACGGCATCTGCCGTTTCTGCAGGTTTATCTGTGTTGTCCCAGTGACACGGGGGTGAAGGCACGGAGCTGGCATTACATGAGCAGGAGCTAGTCGTGCTAAAAAATCTACACGAAGGGCGGTCCTGGGGCTTCAAACACCCTCCGGGACACCCACAGGGAGCCTAATGTGACGTTCACGTGGAAGAATTTTTGTGTACTTTAATATACTCAATTTTTCAAAAACAACTACTATGCAAATACACGTAAGACCGTATTTTACTAGAAACCTGAACACTTATTTGCTAGTTCGGAAAATCATACTGGGGTCCACGTGACCTGAACGAACAACCGAAAACACTCAGGACAGCCTGCGCTGCCGACTGGTCCCTCCCGTGGTTTTATATAAATAGGACTACGTGTGGGTCAAAGCGCACCTTCTCCACAGCTGGACTCCAGTATGTTCACGTTGATTTACAAGCTGGTTTACTAGAGGCATTTCGGGGCGACGCTACAGATCGTACAAGGCCTCCTCATGCCACCCATTTGTTATAAACACTTCGGTACAGCTGTGCGGTCAATGAGTCCTATCTGACGACACGACAAGCAGCATTATACGTTACTGGTCATAAAAAAGCACTGAATTAACAAGTGATTTGGTGTCCTCACCACCTGATTCTAAAACACACGTGTTTAAAATGAGTTTATATCCTCCTGTTTTTAGGCAGTCTTCTTGCAAATCTAGGTTTTTCATCATTCACATATTTGAAATTTATCTCCTACCCTCCTGGCCGGAGGATGCTCATTTCCCTGAACCCAGCTTCCCGGAGCTCCCAACAGCAGCTCCATCAGCCTGTGGCAGACAAAGTCAGCTCTCAGCCCCAGAAGCTGCTGCGAGGGCCGCGTCCAGGTGTGCGGCCACAGAGGCCTCGTCCCGAGGCAGAAGACGGGGAGACACGACGATCAGCTTAGCCGCCACCCGCAATCCTCGGCTCTGCACCCACATTCTTAGAGCTACGGGAACCAAAGATCAGCAAGGGGAGCGTCCCAGGCTTGGTTCATCCCTGGCCTTCCCGTGTGTCCCCGGGCAAACTCTATGATACGGATGTCAGAGCTTTAAGCTCTTCACCTGTTCATCAGGCCTATGCATACCTGCCTCCATAGGAGGTCATGGGACCGGCTTCCAGAACAAAGGGACACCCGCGAGGGGAACGCAAACAGGCAAAGTTGGCTTGGATACGAAGGGCAGGATTAGGAAGATGCGCAGCCCGCAACGCACCTGTGAGCTAAGGAAGAGCCCAGTCCCTCGGGGAGTCGTGCCGCCAGGCCGTAGTGTGACTTCCCACAAAGACAAGACGATGTCACCGTAAAATTAAGCCATCTGACAGACTACGGAAGGATGGACTTGAAATTCCACACTGATCAGAGCACAAGAGCAAGAAAAAAAAAAAGAGTCCACCAATGAAGAGATGGTAGAGAGGGCCTGGGCATAAAAGATGCCACCCAAGAGGGGCCCACAGGATGGCAGGGGTGGGGGGCGGATGACTCAGCGCGAGGGCGCAAGGGAAACCGGGTCCAGGTGGAGGCCACGTCAGGCAGGACGAGCGCAGGGGTTGCTGAAAGGTGCACGAGGGATCCCACGGGAGGACATGGCACCCGAAGGGGGACAGGGCGGCCGCAGGCAGCGGCCACGGAGCAGCGAGGCGGGCACCCAGGCGGGAGCAGGGCTGCTGTCACGGCCTCCTGTTCCGGACCCCTTGCAGCGGCCCCCCAGGACGAAGCTCGCCCTGCCTGGGGCCGAGGCTGAACCCAAGGGCGGGGTCCGGGTCGGGACTTGTGGTGCGTCTCGCGGTCATACAGAAATTCGTCCCAGATTAGTGACAAACTGTCTTCATGGCTTGGAGCCTCAGACAATTACTGGCTGGCCTTGCCTCCAAGAGGGATACTTAGTAAATTAGCGGGAATCCTGGTCATCCTGGGGGTCTAGGCTGCTCACCTCACGGACACGTACCTGCCACCGTTCCCGGGAGCTCCCCTCTCGAGGAACATGCCCTACGATGCACATCCCGCGGGACACTGGCACTCGGATCGAAGATACAGGTGAACAGATTAAGTAGAAAACACCTCCTCAAATACCCCTACGGGGATGCATCCTAAATTATTCTGGGGGCAGGGACTCAGGTGTCATGTATGCAGTCCCGGGACGCTATCCGAAGTCATATCGAATAAGGGATCGGAAATCAGGCGCTCGACGTGGTCAGTCAGCTATCGGTGTTTGAGAAACAAGAGATTTACAGGAGGCGATTTGAAGGGATTGAGCAAAACTCAGCTATAAAGATAGACATGAGGCCTAAAGCCATATTTAAATGAAAAGATGTACCGATATTTTATTCTGAGGCTTTTTTGTTGCCAAGGCCCTGCATAGGCACGTGTGTACGTACATATGTCGTAGGTCATTCTTACCCCATAAACTCCTAGCAGGGCAAGGTCAAGGGGCTTCTGGGAGTTTTAAAACTTCAAACTGGGCTTTTTAATCACCATTTCCCCACTGATGGGCAGAGCCAAATGGATACCCTCAATTCTCTGCTAGGAATGAGGGAGAAGGCGGGTTATCACCGTCCATCAGAAGCAGGATAACGGCCACAAAGGACTGCAGGTGATAAGGATCTTTCCCAAAGTCCTTGGATGGGTTGCTGCGTGACATCGCTGTGAAGCCTTATCACATCTCTGAAGATCGCCTCCTCCAGCGCAGACCTGAGGCTGGGCTTGGCGTGTACTGTGGGACAACTAAGGGGCGCTCCCTTCTTTGCATCCCAGTTTCTTTGCACGGTACTCGGACATCCCCGGTTTGACCTGCCCAACCTTACCAGCCCCGTGCCCGTTCACGTGCACATCTCACCAGATTACACCAAAGGCTCTCAGCATCCCTGCCGCACTGGCTCCCCCGAAACCACCTCCTTTCAGTCGTAAGACCTCATTCAAAGGCCATCTTCCTTGGTGCCTTTTCCAATCACCCCGATTAAAATTAGCCCTCGCATTAATGTCCCGTATGTCTTGCATTAATGCATTAATTAAAGCAAACCACGAAGCTTCATTTATCAGTCTCTCCCACCGCAAGCTTCAGCCCGAAGCAGGCCCTCGGAGGAAGATGATCTTCAGACCTCAAAGTCGGAGGGTTCGACTACAACTCAGAATTGAACACTAATTACCAAAATGAGATGCGCGGCACTACAGGCAGCAGATTTTGACATATTATCCAAGTTGTGTTCCAGGAATACCTATTGGAGATTCCGTCCAAGGTTGGCGGGGGTGAAGGAACAAAACACAAGGTTGTACTGGTTTTTGTGCGACACGATGGTTAAAATACATGAAGAGGAAACTGGGGCACGTGCCTCTATCCTAAAAATTCAGAAGTAAGGAAATACGCTGCATTCTACTCGTTTATGCGCAGGGATTTCACGATTAGGTTTGAGACATCTACTGTGACGCGAGGTGCTAAATGGGGAGCATTGCATCTTACATATTCCACTTAGTCGTATTAAAATTAAAGTGCTGAGCATGTTCAAATATTAAGTGATAAAGGTACTATAAAGCCTAGCGATGAAGGTTTATCCCTCTCTACTCTAAGGAATAAAAAGATGAAAAACTGATTTAACAAGCCTGTGCAAAAAAACTGCTTCATATGCTGGGAAGATTGTATACTAAATTGTAGCCTGAAGCAAAAGGTACAAATCCTCTCAAATACCAAGAAAATCATGGTAATTTTCAACAGGGTGGAGAATCCTTACAGATGCAGTTTTTGAAGTCTCAAAAGTAAACTCTAGGTTGAGTTTAGTTAGATGCAAAAGTCACCGAATACAGGAAATCTAAGGCCAAGGACGAGGGATCTGAAGGGCCGCCTCAATTTTCAAATGAAAGATGTATTCAGAGATCCAGCGTGAGAAAAAGAAATAAAAGGGGTTGTGACGTAAGCGATACAACAGAAATCTGTGTTGCTGAGTCTCCTAACAGCCGGAAACACGAAGACCCGAACTGGTTAACCCCATTTCGGAAGAGCAGCCGATAGGCCCAAACATGGTCAAAACCGACGCTCCAGGAAGCACAGCGGAGAGGACGGTGTCGTGCGGCATCGTCAGGGAGCGGCAGGGCGCGCGGAGGGCTGGTGACCATCCCTGGGCGTGAGAGCACACCTCCCCAGAGCCCGGCACGCGGATCAGGACATGGCCCAAGACTGCCCTCCCCGAGGCTGCTGGACGTCACGAGGCCACGGAGGATCCGAGAGCGGAAACGGTGGACGAGGCTGCGTAGCACGTCCATCCTCTCTTGCTCCGGACGCCGGCCCCTGGTTCCTGGATCTGCGGGCCCGTACGCGGACTTAGCGCTCCGTCCTTCGACTCCCAGGCCTTCATCTCAGGGGAGGTCAGCGCTCTTCCCGGTTCTGCCGCTTGCCGAGCGGACTCTGGAGTCTCCTGGCCTCCGCGATCACCTGAGCCAAGTCCCCCAACAACGGGCTCTCCTGGGCATCCCCCCACGCCCGCACTACAGATGGTTCTGTCTGGATGATCCTGGGAGAGCTGATTAAGGGACAGAGTCATCGTGAGACAGCCCGCAACCTGGCATCGTCCGCCTTCCCGCGAGGCGTTGTTGCGTAGGACCTCGCGACACCCCTCGGCCAGGGACCGCTGGTGGCCGTGACCGTGGTGCCTGTTAAAATATGAACTCCTTCGCCCTACCCGTACCTGTGGACGCGGGACACCTGGCGGGAGGCTCGGGATGTGCAGTTAGAGGCCTCCTGTTAGCTGCCTACCACATGCTGCAGTTTCAGCACCAGGCCTTTAAAAACCTAGATTTTTAATAAAAGGTAACACCTGAATTTAAGTCTCTAGTCTTCCCTTTTTTTTCTTAAGAGCGTGTGTGCACATGCAAGCGGGGGACGGAGGCAGAGGGAGGGAATCTCTAGCGGCCCCCAAGCCAGAGGCCGGGCTCGATCCCTCGACCCTGAGACGTGACCCAAGCTGAACGCTCGAGTGGGACACTCCAGCCACCAAACCACCCCGCGCCCCACCCTCGTTCATCCTCCGTGGCTCCGGAGTCTCCTCGTGACCAGCAGCGGTCGGTGACCACCGGATGGGTGGCCGGCTTTCCCCCCTAGCTGCGTGGTTCGCCCTTTCCCACACTGCTGCATCTGTTCTTACGTTTCACTTGTTTGAACCGGGAGCGCCCCACGTCTCCGCGCAGACCATTCATCTCGTCGGCAACGGCCCCCCAGGGCACAGCTTCCGACGGCCGCTCCACAGCCGGGGAGATGGCTTTGCAAGGCAGGTGTCTGCGCTCGCACCCCAGGAGCTGCAGAGGCTGCTTCCCAGCCCGGGGGCCCAGCAGTCATTCCCGTCCCCTCTGGGCGCCACTGTCTAGGTCACATCGCAGGAGGCGCACGGTGCCCCAACCTGACCCCTCGCCGGAGGCGATGCCCTGACCCACAGCGTCACTTTCAAGTCCCCCTGTGGTCCTGGGCCGGTGTGCTCCCCGCTCGTGCCTTCAGATCGCACAGCCTTCCAAGCCCCTCCACCGCCTTCACCCCCTCTGCTCACCCCCTCCGCCCCCAGGACGCTCCTCCTCACACACCCCTCTCCTGACAGGCTTTCCAGACACCACCGTGGGTCGTGGATGCCACCCGGCCTCACCACCTGCTTCACAGAATGGCTCGACAACAGCTACGGGAACACCTGAGAAGCCAACACTTCCACATCCTTGAGACGAGATCCCTTCACGACCAATATGCAGAGATGTCGGACCTTGGCGGGGCCCAGTGGGACGTCTTCTGAGCACCAAAGGCGGCCCCCAAAGGCGTCGTTCTGGGCAAATTCGGGGCTGGTGAGGACACGGGGAGATGGCGCTCGCGCAGACCCCACAGTGTGTGACATGTCACTCGGGACTCCACCCCTGGAACGGGAGTCTAACTACGTGGGCCGCTCGTGCAGGTGTTGGACAGACGTTACTTTCCTTCAACGTCTCCTCTGGCTTCCCTGGTGGACTAGAGCGCGGGGCCCGTAACGCAGCCCATCCACGAGGTGCAGGTCGCCGGGAAGGCCTCCGGGCCGCAGCAAGCCGTCAGCGTGAAAACTGGAGGTACATTTTTAAGGGATTAGGTTTTCAGGGAGTCAGAGTTATCCAGAGATTTGACTTTGAAGGGCGGGGGCGTGCTTGGTGCCCTGTACTGGGGCAACTACGTAAGCCTCAGAACGCGCACACTCGTCGTTACACCCAGGCTACAAACACCGCAAAATCTATGCCTCGTCCCTCTACGGGACGCTGAATGGGCCACCAGGGCCAAAACGCTAATGAGGTTAGGGTCCACAGAGGAGAGTAGGCGACTAGTAAGTCGTTTGCAAAGGAAAACATTCAGGATATGGTGCTGGGCAGGGAAAAGCCAAGCTACAGGACAGTTTGCAGCACAGTCCGTGGGAGAGGAGGCACAGCGACACGTGCACTCTCCGCGTCCCACAGCCAGGTCCAGGGCTGCCCGGGTGACGGGGTCAGAAGCCCTCGGGCCGCCCCCGAACAGCAGGTGCCGGGCATCAAGGCCGACCACCGTCCCAGCCGTTGGACGGACACCACTGCACTTCATGACCACTCACAAGTCCAAGGCTGAGGTGCCGACACTAAGGTCTGCGACTGGAACCGGCCCCCATGGGCCTGAGCACCTCCCTGCTACGGCCGCAGCACGAGGTCAGCGAACCCTCTCGTCCCTTCAGGCCAGGCCGTGACACTCGCTAGCATGCACCGTGCCGGGCCACGCATCCTGCTGTGGACCTCGTGCTCCCGACGTCAGGGCAGTCCGGCCGGTTTTAGGGCAGAGCTCTTGTATTGGGGGAAAAAATACAAATCTTCCTTGCAAGGGGGGGTGGGGGGCGACGCCATCTAGGGGAGCCCACGAGGTCAACGTTGAGGGCCACGGAGGCCCAGAGATCAGAACTCCGACACCACGGCCTACCAGCCGCCCCAAGGCAGGCTGCTTACATTTTCTGAGCAAACACAGAAAGGGAAACGAGATGAGCTCACACGTCTAGCACGCCTGGCCAGCGATGCTGTGGGCCCCTCTACACCGCTGATGCTAAACTGCGTCACGAAGACGTGGGGACCGCCCGCTGGAGGGCCTCTCCCCCGCTGCGCAGGAGGCCGACGTGAGTGAACACACCGCGGGCTCGCGTCTTCGCTCATCAGTGGCCTCACTAGTGAAGAAGGCAGGATTTTGAGCAAATATTCTTTTAATGAAGACTTCAAGTGTTCTTACGGTCACACGCTTGGCTCCTGGGAGAAAATACGGATGTTACGACCCAGTGGAACCAGCAGACTGGCGTGTCGGGGAGCGCGGCCCGAGGGCCACACACCGTGAAAAGTAGCCTCCGACGTCCTACTGCGAACCGTCTCCTCCCGGACCCCAGCTCCTACCACACGCTATTTCAGAAGATACTCGATTACCCTCACTGCTCCCTTTGCGGGGTGCTCCTAAGACTGCTTAAAATACTCAAATTAACGGGGTTTTGGTTAATTGTAAGTTCGCGACATTTTACGTTAAAATTCCTCAAGACTCCATCTCACAGTGACTAGACATGGAAGGTCCTACACATGATGCAAGAGGTTGGTTAGGTCCGGCTTCTTCATGACTTCTGCGGCAACCGGTTAATGCCCAAAGGCAAAAACCACGCTCAACCACCACGTTTCTGTTGAAATTCCCTTCCTCGGACAAACTTTCTCTGTCTTCATCAGGGACATCGGAGACGATGGGCCTCGCTCCAGTTAACAGCTCCATCAGCCCCCATGGAAGCCAACGAGGAGACTCAGGAGTCATATAGAAAATTAAAAGAAAAATAGGGCATTATTTTAATTTACACACATAACACAAATACCCTCTGTTCTGTTCTTGGATTTCCCTAAGCTAACTTTACATTTCTCTGATACCTAAAGCCAAGAGGCAGGAGGAAACCCTTTAAAATAATCTCAAAAGCAGGATTAGAAAATTCATCCAAATAGAACTTCGAGAAATTTTTGAGTGCGCTCAGTGGAGCGATTCCAGGAGCTGTCTCACCCGGAACAAAAGCAACCACCGCCCTTTAGAACCCAGCCTCTGTGCATCACAAGCGCACAGAAAGTTAGAATTTCCTTGGATTAAGGGGACACGTGCCGAGAGCCACACTGAATTAACAAGCACGTAGCACAAGACACTTAAAGAGATCGTCACATTTTTGAACCCTCTAAACCGAGTTCAAAAAGGGTGTTGCCTGTGTTCCTCTAGGATTTTGATGGAATCTTGTCTCATATTTAGATCTTTCTTCCATTTTGAGTTTATCTTTGTGTCTGGTGCAAGAGAATGGTCTCATTTCATTCTTCTGCATGTGGATGTCCAGTTTTCCCAGCACCATTTATTGAAGAGACTGTCCTTTTTCCAGTGGATAGTCTTTCCTCCTTTGTCGAATATTAGTTGACCATAGAGTTGAGGGTCCACTTCTGGATTCTCTCTTCTGTTCCATTGATCTATGTGTCTCTGTGCCAGGACCACACGGTCTTGATGACCACAGCTTTGTAGGACAACCTGAAATCTGGCATTGTGATGCCCCCAGAAATGGTTCTCTTTTTTAATATCCCCCTGGCCATTCGGGGTCTTTTCTGATTCCACACAAATCTTAAAATAATTTGTTCCAAGTCAATATCCTACATGTTGGCAAATTGAACACCAATACAAAATAAATTTATTAAAAAAAAAAGAACCCTCTAAACCCAACATTAACAGCACGAGGGGAAAAAAAAAAAAGGATCCAGAATGAAAAAAAAAAAAAAAAAAACAGACTTTGAACTTCTCATTAGCAACTCTGGAAGCCGGAAGGGTGGGCATTAGTATCTTCAAAGTTGAGGGAGGAGGATTTCAACGCAGAGTGTGATGCCCAATTTCTCTATCAAAACAGAATTTCAAACCCACATAAATTCAGAAAATTTGTCACGCTCCCTCAAAGGTACATGTAAAAAAAGGTTCAAATGAAATTAGGAAACCGGAGCATGAGATCTTCAACTCACAAGAACTGTGACGGGAGGAGCACGACTCAGCCTGCGGCCCCGACGCCAAGTTCCCGGGAGAGCACAGCAGTGGGGTGGTGGGAGGAGGAGGCCAGGACACCAACGTCAGCCCTCCGCTCCCCGGATCCACGGCCCCACAGGCTCCCTCGTTCTGTGGCTCGGGACCAACAGGCCCCAACAGCCAGGCCGGCTCTTCTTCGGCTCCTTTTCGGGTTTCCCCTTTGGTGAGGGACCTGCACAGTCAGGGGGGCGTAGAAGCCGGCGGGAGACCGCCCCCAGGCTCGCTCCCTGCTACGCGCCGTGGGCCAGGACTCCCGTCTCCTCCTGGAGACCACGCCCGTCCGACTGCCGACCCAACGCCGCTGGCTCCTGGTCAACTCAGGCCGGAGTTCCCGCCTTTGCCCACAGAGGCCTACAGACACTACGGTCTCCTCCCAACCCTGAAGCCTTCCCGTCCCTCACCGGTGCCCTTAAAGCTGCCTGGGCCTCATCCGTGAGCTGCCCCTCCGTGCGACAGCGCTTTCTGACGGGCCCTAACGCACGAGCTGCCCCCTCTTTAGAAAGACACCCCCCTTCTGCTACACAGAAGTGAAATCTATCACCAGGTTAGATAATTTGCTCATATTTTCAAAAACCTAACATCCTAACTGGAATAATAAGATGAAGGGAAATAACATGTATTTCAGACGTAAGCGCTTGGGCATGGCTGGTCCAAGGGGAAAGAGACGAGACGCACGCACCCACATACGCAGGGTGCAAGTCTGAGTAAGCTGAGCGGAGCAGCTCGTAACCCAAAGGTCAGTGCTATTTCTTTTTGGGGTTTTGAAGGGCTCGGTAGTTCACCTATCGTACAATCCAGGAGAACGGGACAATTCAAAATAAAAGTGGACACCAGCATCCTGTGTCCGTAACACAAGTATCACAAGCACCACTGCTGTTGGTGACACTGCAACACGGTGAGCAATTCTCAGGAAAGCTCCTAAAAAAGAAATGAAGTGGAATCTTTCCCCAAATTTGCCCAGAGGTTGTATTTCTGGGAAGATCGTACATATTAAACCCACACACGAGACACTGTATTTTATAAAGAGCTCTCCTCGAGGCTCAAATAACTAGACGGGCTTTTCCTGCATAATATCCAATAGGACACCCCCATGATGTGTCTTTCACCCTACAGAGCATCGTGCATCTCAGGTTTTCTAGAATCCTCGGGCCCTACCCACTAACACCAACAGTCATCCCCAATCGTGGAGAAAACCAACGTATCCCACAAATATTTAAAAACGTGTGCTGGGGTTTTTATCATCCCCATGGAGAACCGCTGGTTTATAGTGTGCGCCAACTTAAGGCGGCAATGAAGGGGGACAGAGAAGAGAATCAAGAATCCAAGGAAAGTTTCTAAGACCCGCAACCAACGGCCACTAGCTGGCTTTGCGGCGTGAGACGGTCGCGACAGAAGCTCGCCTCACTCGGTAGCTCTCGGTCTCCAGAGTCAACCGCTCCGAGCACGAGAGCCTCCGGATGCTTGAAGACACAGTGAGCCTTGGCAGGGCACTGTCCTCACAGAACGGTCCAGAGGCAGGTGCTGCGGCAACGGATGTGCATCCCGGTTCCTGAGATCCCTGCGGGGTTTCCCTCGTGGCCACAAGAGGCCTCCTGCCTCCCACGGCAGGACAGGAACACAGGTGGCTTCTGCTACGGGACTGACGCAGCTAGACCACGACAGCACAGTCCTGCCCTGACAGGGGAAACCCAAGCGACTTGGAAAATCAGCACCAACAGGACGAGGTCACTTCTCGGTCTCGAGATCCGAGAAGTGGGGTGGCCGTCCCTCTGCGCGGCGCCGCACCGCGACCCTCAGCCAGCGGCATCAGCCCCGGCCAGGTGGCTGCGCAGGTGCAGCCCGGCAGGTGCACCGGCCGCGGGAGGGAGGACCCGAGGCAGGCTGCCCCCCCGGTGGGCCAAGGGAGAGGGGGCGGGAGAGGATGGCAAGCTGACCTCCCGCGAGCGAGGGCTCCCACGGAACGTCGCGGCCTGGGGCCGAGACCAGGAGTCAGACGCCTCATGGACCACCCCGGGGCCCTGGCGTGGTATTGTAGGTAAGTTACTGGAGACGCCTCCGCAAGGACAACACCCAGCTCTGCACGTGCCCCCACGTGAAAGGATCCTCCTATCCCAGAGGTACACAGATGTCCCCATCACAGGAGTGGGGAAACGTAGAGTCCGGGAGCCTACACAAGAAAACCCTTTACTACATTACTACCCCACCCCAAATCCTGTCTAGAATTCCATAATAATGGAAGCTCCCCAAGCTCAGTTCTTTGTCCTGTCAGTTCTTCAGATTTATGGTCTTTGCCTAAAAATAGAAAACCTGCCCTATTTATGTCCCTATCATTGGGCCTATGTGTGCAGGCAATAAAGCTTTTTTCCTCTTGTTGGTCTGCCTCATGCAAATTTAATTCTCAGTCCAGCTAGAAGACGTCAAAGGTAGAGAAGAATTTCTCCTCCCTTCACAGAGAGTGGCCCATATGTTTGCACGCATCGTCGCTTCCATCCACACCCCACTAGTCGGAAATCCGTCTTGGCTCCAGGTCACCGCATGAGGAGCTGGAACACGTATCTGATTCCGATTGTTCCCCAGCCATCAAAACGACTCGGGGCCACCGTCTGTACGCCACACCCTTGCTTTTATACTGGCAAGACTCCCTTCCCGCCTCCGTCCGTGGAACGTCAGGTCTGGAGCTGGTCTTCCAGGGTTGTGTAAAAACAAAGACGCTGCCTATGTCATCCCCACGAGGGCTGATGGTGCCATGGACATGCTCCTGCTCTCACGTGGGAGAAATGAAGGTGGTGTCCTCCAGGGCTATCGTCTCGACCCACATTCTCTGGACGACCATGCGCAGTCCTGTGGATAACAAAAGGGGGGCGGCAAGAAGGGTCTTCACCCAGACAGCCACGTGCCTAAAAAATTCTACCGCTTGCAAGATGGTAATAACATATCGGAGGCAACTAGCAGAAACCAGCAATGGTAAAGAACCATATTCCAAGTAGAAGAAAAAGAGCCAGATGCTGGTAGGAGCTGACTCTCCCCACCATGTGCTCTACAGGAGGAAAAGCTAAAGCCTAGAAAGAATCAATGAGAGAAAGTGCTGCAGGTATTTCAATTTATGGAGTTTTTCCCAAAAGAACTAAAAAATGAAGAGTTCCAAGGGCTCCTTCCGGGAAGCCGGCGGGCAAGTGGGAAGCATGGACAGACTAATCCTAAGTTCTGCAAGGTTTCTACTGAACTACGTACGTAAACCTGAATGGCTTGGTTTGAGCACATTAGACTCTCAAAGCAGCACTACTTTACCGTGCTGATCATTTAAGTTCACAAACGCATCATGACGTGGAGTAAATACCTCCCATACCGTACGCCACCTCTTAGGCGACCACCCTATTCAAACCCGAACCGTCGCCATACGCCATAGCCTCCTACCTGGTCTTCCCACTCTGACACTTGCCCCACGGCCTGTTCTCGAGGCCAGAGAACTTTCGCCGTGTACATTAAATTGCACATAAATGGTGGCCCCTTGGGTTAGGCAGTGCAGGATTCTCAGGTCAAAGATCCTTTTAGATTTTTAATCCGGTCACTTCCTGTACCTGCCCAAAACTCAACGGCTCCCAAACTTCAGTTCTGAACATCCTAACGTGACCTACAGAACGTACGTGAGCCTGCGTCTACCAGTCCAGAGTCGTCCCTTCTCTACTTTCCCTTTCTCGTCCCACTCCAGCCCCCCACCTCTCTGCTGTCCTCAGCTGGTTTTATTGCCCCTCACAGCCCTCCACCTTGCTGTCAGTGCCCTCTGCGTGTTCTTTCTCCTCACCGTTCAACCCCATTTTCAAGTGGCTCAAAGACTTCTGCTTAAGTCAACCAATCCCTGCTCCTCAGGGAGCCTTCCTCTGACCTCCCACCTGAATCAGCGATGCCAACCCCCTTCCACGCCCCTCAATACTTACACATATACTTGCTGATATGCCATCTCTACTACAAGTTTCACCAGGGAAGTTCTGTCCACACCTACGCCCCCAGTGCCTAAAGCAGAGCCTAGAATATAATGCCTGTTGAAACACTGCCCCTGTTTGCTGCCTACATCAATGTTAACAGGCTCCATAGAACATTTTTCTAAATGAAAATGAGAACATAGAAAAAAAACCCTTTGATGACCTACTCCATGCCAGGTACCGCGCTAGGTGCTTTTCAGGAGTTTTATAGGGTCTTCACAGCATCTTGGAGGATCCATCCTTTCACACGTCGGAGAGCAGTTTAGAGAAGACAAAGGCAGAGCCCTGCTCCTCTGGGGGCTCTCCATAAAGAAGAGTGGAAGTTGGAAAAGCAGAAAGGGAGGGGACAGATTACCAATAAGCTAAGAATACCAAGAACGGCCTTTCTTCCCACTTGTATGCATGCCAGCACTCACACAAAATCTTTGTTTTATACACAATTAACTTCTAAACTCAGTAAAAATGCCAATCAACCTCAAAGATCTGCTCTCCGTAGCATACGTCACGTAGGGCTCCACTGCACATTTGAAAGCTATGCTCATCAATAATGTCTATCTCCCTTTCATAAAACACAATACATACGCATGCACACGTATAGAGTCGTATTTATATCGTCCTTCTACACAGCAGTCTACAAAGAGCAGCACTGAGGCTTAGTCCGGGGTAGGAGAGCCACCATGTAGAACCCAAGCTGTTCGTCAGAGAACGTAAGAAAGCCTGAATTCGGCATATAAAACACAGCTTGGAAATAACATGAAAACTGCGTCGTGACATTAAACCTAACAGAAGTTGGCATTAAACCTAAAGAAGACATTAAACCTAAAAGTACTGTATCGCCGAATCCAGGTAACCTTTCCAATCCCCGTGTTACTTGACCTTCCATAGCACTTGACCTTGTCTTCTACGTCATCCTATTAAACAGATCCTCTCTTCTACAGTGACTGCCCCTCTTCCATTTCCTTTACTAGCTCAACCTTGTCTCCTGCTTAAATCCTCAAGTTTGAAGACCAAGGCATCACAACCGTTTTTGCTGGACTTGCTCTCCTACCACGTCATCCAAGCCCATGCCTTCAATTACAATCCCCGTGACGATGGATAGTACAATCCATTCTCAAATCTACCTCTTGTACCCAAATTGCTCCTGAGCTCCAAACAGTCGTCCTTTTGATCTCGACTCATCCGAAGGACCACAAATTCAACATCTCACGTGTTAGATCTCAGCTTCCTTATGGCAGGATTTGTACTGGGTTCAACTGTATTTTATCCGCAATAACACTTCTTAAGTATTCGTAAGGATAAAAAAATGAAATAAAGTCCAAAGGCTAGGATTCTAGGACATAGTGAGCAAACTACAGGAATTCTTATGAGATTGTGTGCACTTGGAACACAATTATGAAAAATTACATTTTGGCCTCCCTCGGTCATTTCAGGTGCATTGTTTGATCATGGAAAGCACGCGGCCCTCTAGTTGAAGAGGGATGAAAGAACAAGGACATGCATTCTAGCCCCCTACTTCCCACTGCTCAAGAATACATGAAGTCCTTCCGGTCAGGAAGCCCAGAGCTTCAAAAACGTAATCAGTAGTTGTCTTGTTATAGTTCAGAATGGCTCCTGAGGATACGCAGCATTCTGTAAGCCTTTTTGGCTAAAGCAGTGTTTTGAGTTTTAAATATTTTTCTAGAGAACTAAATTAAAATAAGATTCTCATCTCTTTAAATAAAATTTGGAATATATTTCCCTAAATTTGTGAAAGTAATAAAAATACGGGTTTCATAGCAGAATTTAATTTTCCCATCTTCCAATATTCATGCAGATACGTAAGAGTATCTTTAAAGGAAACACTGCAGACTGAATATAAAACTGAAATCCATTCAGATGAACGTCTACTAACTTCATAATCCATGAAGAAAGCTGGAGACTTAGCTTAACACACACACACGCTCTGCCCGGTGAATCCAAGCAACAGGCACAACCACAAGGAAGGCCTAAGATCTATGTCCTGCCACTCTCCCCGCCCCTGACTCCAGCATAGGAGAGAGGTGAAATGCATACAATAAAGATAAAACAAAAGCAAAGGAAACTGAAAACACAGAACAAGAGGGAAAAAGAGATGGTTACACTAGCAATGACCGTTTCAAGCTCTTATAAAAGCAAAGACTAGGTCAAAATTGTTGCGCTGATTTTCCTCAATACACAAAAAACTCAAAATGCGTGCATGCATCCACGCACGTGCACGTTTAGAGGCATATATATAGGTGAACGAGAGCATGTGTGTTGGAGATATCAGCACCTGATGGAGCAATTTCAACTTTAAAGTTGAACAAAAAATCCTTGCCCAATACCACACTAAATGAATCAAATTCAGTGAAAAGGAACTCCCTTTAAGTATATACTTACCTTCACACTCAGGAATTTGGTATCAAAACTTATGAATTAAATACTTCTAGAAATAATCGTAGAATGATAGTAGGGTAACAGTCACTATAAAGATGACAAGGCAGGAATGATCACTCACACTCATTAGAGGTATAAAAAAAACCCTCAAGTCAGAAAATCTGCACAGGACTTGTGATACGAAATACTAATTGAGGGACTCGGGTGGCTGCTTAGATGCATGTCAGACTCCCTTGTGGCCCAGGTCATGATCTCGGGTCATGGAAGCAAGCCCCGCACGCGGCTCTGCAGCCACTGCGGGACCTGCTTGAGATTCTTTCCCTCTGCTCCTCCCCCCCAACTCATACTTTTAAAATTCTTTTTGTTTTGTTGTTGTTGTTGTTGTTTTAATTTTTATTTATTTATGATAGTCACAGAGAGAGAGAGAGAGAGACAGAGACACAGGCAGAGGGAGAAGCAGGCTCCATGCACCGGGAGCCCGACATGGGATTCGATCCCGGGTCTCCAGGATCGCGCCCTGGGCCAAAGGCAGGCGCCAAACCGCTATGCCACCCAGGGATCCCTTTAAAAATTCTTAAAAATTAATCACATACTACAAAGAAATAGTTCAGTGAACCACAGTGTCAACGTAAAATTAGAAATTATTAAAGAGAAAACAAAACTTCAACACTAGAAATTTCTAAGTATTCTAGTTGTGTTAATACTGGTTCAAAATGAAAACAGCAAAAGTTTCATATTATTATAGAATTGATGCCAAACTGTATCTAGAGGTAAATTCATAGCTCCATATACTTTCATTTATTATGAAGCAGAAAACAAAAGAATCCTATTTAAGCTGCCAGATGAAAGAACCACCATTATCTCTCCCAACTCCACTCCCCCCACCTCAAATAAAAATCTTAGGGAAACAGCAACTATAAAAAGATTTATGAAGTTACATCTAAAAAGCAAGAGTATCTGGGTGGTCTAATGAATTCTTTAAAGATTCTTTATTCGTTTGAGAGAGAGCTTGAGCATGAGCGGGAGAGCAAGCGAGAGCACATGAGGGGGAGAAGCAGAGTCCCCCCTCCCCAGCAGGGAGCCCAACTGCAGGCCGACCCCAGGGCCCCCGGGACCATGACCTGAACTGAAGGCAGACGCTGAACCGACTGAGCCACCGCGGCGCCTCTCAAATGCAGTTTTTTAAGGGACAGATAAAACCTGAAGACTGAAAAACCATAGAGAAAACAAAAGAGGTATGTCCAACTATGTTAATATAGCTGAAAACCCAGAAATGGCCAATTCTCTGAAGTCATGATTATCAGACTTGAATGTGGAATAAGGAGAACATCAAATAGGATCAAAGAAGAAAAATCTAAAATAGATTCTGGGTATAGTTAATTTCATGAGTGAATTGTCTGCTGTCAAACAAGTATCTATTTTACACGCAAAAAAACAAAAAGCCCCTATCCTTGAGTAAAGTCTATACATTCCTCACTTAATACTATTCCTTAAAATCAAGCATGTTAATGACAGGCACCATAGACAATGACGGACCTTTCGGAACACAGGCAAAAAATAAAGCAATAAAAGTCTAGGGAACCGGAAATCAGAAGTGTTTTAAAAACCACGATGGGGGAGCAATCACCCTAGAAATGTAAATATGATTTAACAATATGAAACTTAGTCGCACCAGTGAGATTAGGTTGGGCAACGACCTCAATTGACGTGACAAGGAATTTGGTGACGTTCAAAGTCCGTTCCTGATGTCTGTATCCTAATGTAACAGAGTAACAAAGAATACACTAAAACACTAATATATTCCCTAGCACAATACCAAAGGCATTCCTCGGTAAAGCCTGGATCAACGGAAGTACGGCCAAAAATACACGCTCCTGAGCACTCTTACCAGTGACCTCAAGCAGAAAGGGTGGAGCTCCGGTCAGGACAAGTCACTACTATCCGAGGATCCACCCGCCCACGCAGACGACCTAGAAGGATTGGGCTAATCATGACCGAAATAATCAGTAAAGTAACATCATCAGTTAACACAAAGTTAGCTGAGCACTGACCAACAGAACAAGAGAAGCCAGAGTTTTTGAAAAATGTTAAAATGCTTAAAAATAACCTTGGTCGTAAACCTCAGCCTACTAAAACATCACAAAGACATAAGAGGCTTCACTGAGTGATGTTGATGTCGCGAGAAGACTGAATTTCGTAAAACAGTTGCCAACAGGCTTAACTGACCAAAAAAAAAAAAAAAAAAAGATAACACGCAACCCGAAGCGTATGTATCGTAAGCACTGAACTGAGCACTTGATATATATCATTTAATTACAACAAAAATTCTCCGCGGGCATTATCCCAATTTTACAAATGAAAACGCCAGGACCGGGAGACCCAGAGAAAGGAGATGCCTTACTCACCCGACGCACGGATACTACTGAAGAACGGAGCCCAGGCCTCCCCCAACCCCCGGAAGACCTGGACTTCCTCGTTGCTGTACTGATGCCATTTTATTTAAAAGAAGGGGGGACACGGGATCCCTGGGTGGCTCAGTGGTTTAGCGCCTGCCTTTGGCCCAGGGCGCGATCCTGGAGTCCCGGGATCGAGTCCCGTGTCGGTCTCCAGGCACGGAGCCTGCTTCTCCTTCCTCCTGTGTCTTTGCCTCTCTCTCTCTCTCTATGTCTATCATAAATAAATAAATAAATCTTTAAAAAAAAAGAAAAGAAAAAAAAAGAAGGGGGAACAGGATGGAAAGAATGTGACAGATGGGAACTAACCCCATCAGGTTATTAAAATAAAGGATTATCCGGAATCAAATGTATGTAGTACTAGCAACAGGAAAAACTACCCCAAATGAATGAGAACATATAAAGTCCTTCTCCGATTGACTTATTTCACTCAGCATAAAAAAAAAAAAACAGGAGAAACTAGATCAATTAGAGGAGCCAACCTAGAGAAAGATGTAAAGGAAAATATGCACAATCCGTAAGTCACTAAACACCAGCCTGTGAGGGTATTTCTCCTTGTTTTATCTTTTACTGTATTTCCAAAACATCGGATGGTGTTAGGTAGAGGTTCAGTAAATATTTGACCAAGGAGGTAATGAAGGAAACAGTATGAACTTGCCTTACAGCTCAGTAACGGAAGCAGAGTAGTATCAGAAATCGGGGCTGCAAGAATCACTCAGTTGTTCAGGGGAGTAAGTCAACTCCGTCCTTCAAACAGTTCTCCATGGGAGAGAACAAATGTCAAAAAAATCAAAGTATATCTAAAGGCAGGAAGACTCGAGAAACCCTCCACAAAGGAATGCTTTCCTCAACACCTTGATAAAGAGTTCACCTTGGTGAAACCCGTAGGTCAATAGAAAAATGGGAAAAGGATGTTAGACCATACAGACACCCACCCTCACTACCCACGAGGAGCAAGTCAACCACCGTCCCATCTACTGGACTGGAAAGATCGCCTTCAAGTTGTTCATACCTTTTGCCCCAGTAACATTTTCTTTGCAAAAACTCATCACTAACGTGAAGACTAGAAGATGAAAATATTCAAACCATGGTGCTTACAAAGCGACGTGATAAAGTTTCAAAAAAGCAGACCATCCATGACGCTCTACAAACAGACTCCAAAATGCAAACCAACAACCCATTGATGCTATTTTTTTTAATTTATTGAAGTATAGTTGATACACAGTGTTAGCTTCAGGTGTACAGCACTGACCTGACACAATTTGGAATAGGTTTTCCGTACTAATGCTAAAATTCTGCAAAAAAAAAAAAAAAAAAAAAAAAAAAACTGCATGCAAAAAGTAACACATTTAAAGCTGTTTAAACAGGAAATCCGGGCAGCTCGGGTGGCTCAGCGGTTTAGCACCTGCCTTTAGCCCAGGGCGTGATCCTGGAGACCCGGGATCGAGTTCCCCATCGGGCTCCCTGCATGGAGCCTGCTCCTCCCTCTGCCTGTGTCTCTGCCTCTCTCTGTGTCTCTATGAATAAATAAATAAAATCTTAAAAAAAATAAACAGGAAATCCAAGTCCTTCACTTGGAAGACAATCCGTTACGGATGCCTCCTGAGGTTTACCTTCTGAAGGACCCGTGCGCACTCCCAGCACAGACACGGAAACAGTCCTCCCACTAAGGATCTTGAAAGACCTTGGTGAAATTACTCCTCAGTCAGGCATTTCTCGCTGTCAACTCCTACTTAGATTCCACTATACTTCCCAGTTTATTTTGGGATGGAAGGCAACACTCACGCTTACCCTGAGCCTCCTGGATTTTCCGTTCCTAATGCTGTCATCTGTGGTTTTAGAGGGAATCACGCAATCGCAAATGCAAGGCAGTCGCCTCCAGCACGTTACCTAATTAAAGACC